>JBCNJP010000002.1:9243115-9292454 GCA_039602395.1 Deinandra increscens subsp. villosa | reverse complement strand
AAATAAATAAATAAATAAAAAGGAGTCAAAGGCGAGCCTTGGTTTGGTTTTTGTTTTCAACCTCATTAAGCTTATTATTGGAATACCGTGTTTGACATCAAAAAAGGATGCAAGAAACGCGTTAATTATGATTAAATTAAAATATATCTTGTTACAATGGTTAGGCATTTAGGGAGGTTTTATATAGCATTAGCATCCATCTCTTTACTAGGTTTTTATTTCTTTAATGACAATTATACACTATTTTGTCTATTTTAATTTTAAGACTTAAACCCTAACGCTATTTATAACGAAGGAAATAGATATTCCTTGGTCAATATCCACCTTGGAAATAACATACTTCCTTAGATATTGCTAGGAACGTTTGTTTAATCTCCTTGTTTTACGACTATTATTTATATAGTTACTTTAAATAGTTATATTAATAGGGGTCAATTTCCTATTAAATAATAATAATTTTAAATAGTTATATTATAATAATTTATTTAAACTTAATAAATTAGAATAAGATTTTAATTATATATGAATTTATAATTACAATTTTTATATTGCTTAAATCTTTATTATTTTTTATTTCATACTTATTAAATATTCATTATTTTTTATTTCACAAATGGTTGATGACATTCAAGTAGACAAATTTTTATTAAAATTGTTCTTTGTAATAATTTATATTTATTCAACTCAATGTAATACATGAGTTGTAACCTAGTAAAATTATAGATAATTGTATCAATAGTTCATATTATAAAATAAACAAAAAGTAAAATAACCATTTTAACCAAACCAAACTCTAAACATGTCGTAAACTAAAATCACAAACCTTAAATTTATAACTTTTAAAATTTGGCAAACTGGTTTAAATAATCCCAATTTTCATCAATTGTCCGGTATTAATTCCAAGTAACTAAATGTTTACTATCGAGCCTAACTTTGAACCTATTTTCCTACAACGATCCCTGACTAACAAAAACTTAACGATGTTAATATTGATGAAACTTGAGATTATTGTGGGCCAATTGATGAAACTTGGGATTATTTTTTATAAAACTTAGAATTATTGTCGGCCAGTTGATGAAACTTGAGATTATTTAAAACCAATGTTTCATAAAAAAAAACTAACGTCGTTAACTTTCCGTTAGTCAGGAATCATTGTAAGAAAATAGGTTAAAAGTTAGCCACGATAGTAAACATTTTGTTACTTAGAATTCATATCGACCAATTGTTAAAAGTTAAGATTATTTAAATTCAATTTACCTTAAAACTTAAACCTACAAGTGCCACATGTGACTCTAATATGCATCGATAAGTAATAAAATTAATTTAAGAAAGTCACAATATTTAACTTTTTCTTTTCATATCATATCATATTTTAACATGTCACATATATTTATTAAACTAATAGTTTTTTTTATATTGCATAAGTATATAAAATCTCATCTATTTATCGAGATATGACCCTAAAATGCTTATAAAGAGCAATAATTCTCATGATCTTTGCTATGTGAATTTTAATAATTTTCAGAAGAATAAAAATAAGAAAAGTCTATAACTATATATGGGTTTCTAGAAAAAGGATGATGCAAAATTTAAACGAAGGTTTTGAAGGGTCAAATTGTTAATTCTATTATATTTATATCTCGTTCAAACGGGTCAAGATCAGCCTTGTCAAAAAGAAGCATCCATAGAAAATAAGATATGTTTAGCCATTATAGTCAACATACTGTGTTGTGTTTTAAGTTAGACATTTTTAATCCGTTTAATTAAATTTGTTTAAGTGAGTGAAACTTAGAATAAAAATGACAATAACATAAATATAAATATGTGTTATAAAATCAACATATTTATCTCGTTTACTATAACTTGATTACAACCCATCAATCCGTTAGAGAACTATATAGGGTACACAAGTTGTAGTTGGTTAATTTGTAGGATTTTAAATGCATCTGAATTTTATTAGGTTACATGGAATGCATTCAGGGAAGTGATTAGGGTCGGACATCCCATCAAGAACACTGTCCCCTGGTGTTTGAGACGAAAGGAAGAGTCACGAGATTTATATTAAGCCAATAAAAAATTCAGCACATAGAATGAGAACACTAAGAAGAGTGTTTCCATCAAATTGACGAGAATATTTACACCAATAGGGGAAACAAAGAAGGCGAAAAGATTGCCGATGTGACGCTAGTGTGTCGAGGAAAACGGGATGACCCCCACCAACCTAGAGTTAATGTATTTCACATCAGTAAATATACATGTCATGTTTGTTGGCCCATGAGAACTAATTCCCGAGTCCACAAGTTGGTGGGTCGGGTAGCCCAAATGCAAGCTGGTTTTTAGGGTGATATTATTAGGCATATAAGTTGTTATGTTTAATAATTATTAGAAGAGGTGTTATAGTCTAATAAGGATGCTTGTTTTTCAAGCAAAGTTTAGTCTATAAATAGGGTAGTCAAGATTAGGGTTATTCCTTGTACCAAACACAAATTGTAAGGTGAGGTTTTGAGAGAGTTTCCTTTACCTAATAAAATCTTTATTGCTTCAAGTTCATGTATTTTCATTAAATACTGCTAAATTGATATTTTATAATGTTAAGACTCATAAATTGGACATGTTGGTTTTAGTAGTAAATTGAATTTGTTTTTACAGTTAAAGGTCTTTTAGTTTTTTAAGTTTTTCTTTTCTTCTTTAAGATTCTATTCTGACTTCGACTCCAAGATTAATTGAAGGTACCACCAGAACATAAACGAGGAAAAAAAGGAAAATTTTTGAGATAGCATAGAAATGGAGCCAAATGTGTGTATAAATGAGTATTTGTTTTTAGCCTTCTCTTTAGTTTTAATTTGTTACTTCACAACTTTTTCTACAGGGTATTTGCTTTCTATCTGTTGAATGCTACCTGCCATTTAAGGTGAGGTTTTTCGATTGCTCTTTTCTGATTTCGTTTAAGTCTTTTTTATTCATCTGATTTGGTTTATGTTATTGTAATACAATGGAGGTGGAGTTTAGTGTATGATGATAAAACATTGATACCATCAGATGGAGATATTGAGGCTATGATGATGTTAAAGCATTAATGTTTTTATCTTTAATCAATACAATCACATCTCTTTATTTATATTTTGCAAACTTTAATCATTATTGAGTATAGTCAGGCTACATGATTAGTAACAAGTTATATAGCATGGGTACTTCGTTCATATAAATATACACATGAAACTCATACTTCAAAGAAATTTGATCAAATTGGGGATCTAATATGGTTAACAGTAATGTCATTCATCCGTCCTTGATTGAAATGTTTTAATGGGTTGGTATTAATGCTTTTTAATCAATGGTTTAATTTCTTCTCTGTTTTGCAGGTATGTATAAAGTTCTTTGGTTACATCTTTGTTTCCTGAGTGAGTCTTATTAATACTCGAACATGTTAAAGGTACATTAGTTTAAATGATGTTATAGTTTCTTTTTTGTTATTAAGACACGATTGTGATGTAAGTCTCTCAAGTTTCACTAAACACTAATCTTTAAACACAAAGAGATGCTATCATATTTTATTTATATTTCTAATTTATACAAATTATCATGTTCATTTCGTGATTAGATTTATAGAAACATAATTTGACAGTTAGAATTTGATTAACCAATTCGTACTATATAATGGCTATTATCGTTTGCTTTAAATCCGGTTATGCACTTGCAGTTTGCCAAATAGCATCTTCAATACTTCATCATTAGCACAGATCACACTCAACAGCTCAACGATTCTGATTGCTACTCAACTGGAGCATCAAATCAGTCTTACAAGTGGCCTGCAACGACGTGCCCCTACTACAGTTCCTGCAACACTCTATCATATTTTATTTATATTTCTAATTTATACAAATTATCATGTTCATTTCGTGATTAGATTTATAGAAACATAATTGACAGTTAGAATTTGATTAACCAATTCGTACTATATAGTGGTTATTATCGTTTGCTTTAAATCCATTAACTTGGTTTTGGCTACGTGTGCTTACAGTTTTCTTACATCAGTTGATCAGGTATACTTTCTCATGACCGAATATTCAATCTTTACCCTGTTTGCAGGTTTGAATTTATGAAATTGTCTTTCATGTGCTTTTGTAATTTAACTTTAATATCTGTTTTTTAATTAGATTATCTTATGCGATTATTTCTAACTGTTGTTTCCTTACCATTTGTTGTTTTATAGAAATTAACTTTGATTTGAATTTCACTTTGAACTTCTGTATCAGGCTCTTTTTTTAATATGCAGGTTGGATACCTTATACTTTTCTTTGGGTGTTCTGCAAATTCTTATAGTTGTTTTCTCAAATGCAGGTAGCATTTATTCCTTTTACCTTTGTTCTAGATGCATCTAACACTACAAATGCTTTAAATTTGAGAAATACCTGCTAATACCCCTAAGTTTTTTAAACTAATGGCCAGGAAGATGGACGCTTAAAGCCATGTACTTCAGGGACCACTTCTCTCGATTCAAGCCTACAAGATTTTTGGGTAATGTTGCTTTTTATTTTCTACTTTTTTTAAGTACCTTACTTGAGTATTAGATTTGCAAACCTGCTCTCATCATATTTCCATGTGATGGTCTTTTGATATTGAAGCATGGATACTAAATCATATCCACTGCAGGTTGTCTCAATGATTTTGCTTTTGCAATAACGCGAAAGAAAAGAAAACTTACGAAGACCTTAACGTTATCATACGATTCACGAGTTTTGTAAAAATTTAGGTTCTATAAAAAACTACACAGATACATATGAAAAATAGACAACCCGCCGCAACGCGCGGGTCTTTTACTCGTAAAAATTCAGAATGGGGAAACATTGGCTGCTTCAAATGTAACTTGTTTAAAATATATCAAATAAGATATGAGTTGAGATATTTAATAATAGAAAAGGAAACAAAACCTGAGAAGCAAGTTTTTTCTCGTTAAGTATGACTTATCTTATGAAGTCTGTGTGTTCTTTCAGGTCATTAATGAGCTCTTAAAAAGATCCGTCTCAGAAACAATAAATAACTCATTCATAATAAGCTACATCGTAACCTCCTTTTGAATAGCAAAACCGATCCTGCCAAAAACGAAGCTTTGATTCTTAGGGGGTGACAAACTACTATCATGACCCGTTAAACCTGTTAAAATATTCCACTGTCTCAGGGGCCAAGTATATCAAAAGCAAACATGAGGAATCACTCGATTCACTGTTGGATTTTTAATAGGTAATCCAACAGTGATTCAAGTGATTCCTCGGAATTTCTTTTGAAGAAGAAAAGACAGCGCACGGAGACAGCAGTGACTTGCTAAATCTCTGATAAGACTTGTTAGGTTCTTCAACATCAAATTTTACCCAGTGATCTCCTTCATCTCGAAAAGGAAGGTCATCCTCTTTTAGAAGAATTGAAATCTCAGCTCCATGCTTTCACATGGTGGTATGATTCTCTGGAACAACCGGATTGAAATTTTAACAAAATTGCGCATGGAAGTGGCGCTGGTAGAAAGCTTAACTGAACTCTCATCCTTCGATTGAAGAAGATGCAACTCTGAAAATGAAACAAATATGCTCTCCTTGTCGTAGAATGTGTAGCGCGAGATTATCTTGCCAGCCATATTGCAACTCCAATGTCGAACGATTACACTTTCGTTCCGATCTCTACGTTTGCAACGACTTATTAGGTCAAAAATGAAGATCCGTTGATAAAGAGCTATTGTAACTGGGCTCCATAAACATGGATCCCCATTACGGAAAAAATTCAAAGAATGGTAACCAAGTTTGATAAGTTTTTCAATTAAGTCACTCAAAATTATTTTTTTCAATTGTAAAAACCACTCAACTTACAACTTGTATTCCATTTTTCTAAAACATATATTTTTTTCCCTATTTAGTGATGACGTGTCAGTTTATTTATAGTGGAAAAATATAGTTTTCACAAGATTAGAACAAAAATTGAAAGTTGAGTGGCTTTAAAATATCAAGTTTATGGGGAAAAATATAGTTTCACAAGATTGGAAGACAAGTTGAAAGTTGAGTGGTATTTACAATAGAAAAAAGTTAGAGTGACTTAATTGGGACACAAATTGAGAGTTTAGTGGTTTTTATGATAGAAAAAAGTTTTTAAGTGACTTAATTGAAGCACTTATCAAATTTGGTTACTATTCTATGATCCCCCCCCCCCCCCCCCCCCCCTAATTAACCAACCGAATTATAAAATAGAACCACTAAGTTTGAATATGTCATTTACCTTTTCTTTTAACTTTCTTCATTTTATATTAAAACTCTTTTATTAACTTATCATTTCATACTAGGTTTTTAACCTGTGTGCTACACGGGATGACATATAATCAATTGAACAGAAACGTCACATAAAGAATGCTGTATGGTAAATTTATTATCTAAATTTGACTTTCATTTTAGAAACTTTCAAAAAATAAAGAAAGGTAAATTATTTGTGTAATTTAACTTTTCATTTATAAACTTCAGAGAATAAAGAAAGAGTGGTTAAGAATTAAGTAAAGAAAAACACTAGATGGGTTTGACAAAAAGGTCAAGGTATATTTTGGTGGGTGTGGAATGGGAACAAAAACATACTGATACAAAAACAATAGTGTGGTCGCCATAAATAAAGAAACCGAAGAACGAATAAACAAATAAAATCAGAATGATAGCAGTTCAATAACACTGTTTTTCATTTTCTTTCTCGGTATCGTGATATATATGAACTTGTTCAAGTTGTTTACCAAATGTGGGTGGCTAATCAGACCTCTGTGAAAGAGGAACTGCTCCTATGAAGACTTGATTTGAAGTAGAGTAGTTGGAGTTGTAGGTCTAGCTGAATCAAAAAGATGATGAGGCTATGAATGTAGTTCTGTTCTTTTGATTGACTTTAAAAAGATTCACTTTTGAGTCCTACTTTGGATTAGAAAATGAAGGGCATCCATGTTAACCCAACCATACAAAGGAAAAAAATTAGATTTTTAAATGACTACCACAGAAACCTGTATTTTAAAAACACAAAGTGACAAACGGAAAGGATTGTTAATATCTTAACTACAATTTTCATGAGTGTATCTTTTAAACTTCCCCTGATAAATCTAAAGTTAAAAATATGGAACTTGTACAATTTAATCAAAGTTCCAATTATTTTTAGTAGTTGACTTTAATAGTCCTTTTTATCATATAAATAAATATATATTTAAATAGTTCATATAAATTTTAAAATCCAAAACTAAAATAATTATTTAAACCAAACTTAAACTCTAAAAGAATAAAACTAAAACCACAAAACCTTAAATTTATAACTTTTAAAACTTAAACCTCAAACTGACATATGAAAGTCACAATATTAACTTTTTCTGTTTATATCATGTTTCAATATATAGTTATTATAGTCATTTTTAAACGATTTAGTTAACTATCATTTATTTATATTGCACAAGTATATAAAATATCTTCTATTTATCGAGATATGACCTGTGAAATGCGCTTATAAAAGCAATAATTCTTGTTGCTACATGAATCACGAGCGAGAGCTTGTGACTCATTCAAGTCCCGTTATGTTGCGTATCATATTAAGAGTGGTAATCATAAATATGTATATAAACTATAATTAAAAGTATAAGTATAGGAGCAGAGAGGAAAAGGAATGACACCCCAAGTGACGAGCGGAATATCTCCTTATATAGGAAGGAGATAAGAGGCTTTAACCCTAACGGGCCTTTTTCACTTGGGCTATTGAAAATGGGCCAGTTTGGATTGGGTCAACATGTTCAGTTGGATCCAATAAATAGATATCCTCTACAATTCTCATTATCTTTGCTATGTGAATTTTAATATTTTTAGAATAATAAAAAAGAGCAGATTATAACTATATATGGGTTTCTAGAATAAGGGTGATGTTAAATATAAACGAGGGTTTTAACGGGTCAAATTGATAATTATCTCGTCCAAACGGGTCAACATCATCCTTGTCAAAGAGAAACATCCATAGAAAATAACCAGATTTAGGCCACATGTTTAGCCATTTTATCAACACATTGTGTTAGGTTACAATTTTAACCCGTTTAATTCTATTGGTTTGAGTGAGTGAACCAGAATAAAACTCACAATAAAATAAATATGTTTTATAAAATCAACTTTTTATCTTGTTAATTATAATTTGATTACAACCCGTCAACCTCTTTAGAGAAATAGGATACACAAGTTGTAGTCGGTTTGTAGGATTTTAAATGTGTTTGAATTAGGTTGCACGGAGTGCATTCGGGAAAGTGATTAGGGTTGAACATCCGACCGAGAACACCATCCCCTGGTGGTGTTCAGGCCTTCGGGGCAAAAAACGAGGAAGATATCACAAGATTTATTTTAAGCCAACAATATTCTAACACGTCAAAATGAGAAAACTAAAAAAAGTGTTTCCATCAAATGACGATAATATTTACATCAAAATAAGGGAAACAAAGGCGGGAGAAGATTGCCAATGTGACGCTAATATGGCAAGGAAAATGGGACAAATCCCACCACCCTGAGTTGATGTATTTCACACGACTAAATATACGGGTCATGTTTAAGGCTGTAAACGAACCGAACGTTTAGTTAACATCAGTGAACCGTTTGGAGAGAAGTCTTTACGTTCATTCCTTTAATAAATGAATGAAAATGAACGAGAAATTTTGTTTGTTTAGTTAACTAAACGAACATGAACATAGGTCAGCAGTGGCGAAGCTTGAAAGAATACTCCGAGGGGGCGGGGCTCAAAAATTTTACCGAGGGGGCGATACTAATATATATAATTTTTTTTTACATAAAATCGTGAATATCAGTCCTTCTCGTGAAAAAACCGCGAGGACGGTCGCCCCCTCCGGTCCCTTCAATGCTTCGCCCATGTAGGTCACGTTGTACATGTGCTTGCGACATTCAGTAAGCTGTTTGTTTATGTTCATAAGTATATATTTTTTCATGTTCGTTTGTTTTTCTTCATTCACTAAATGTTTTATATTTTTAATATTTAGTTTTTTTACCTAACATTTAATCTAGGAACTCTAGTTATTTTATTTGAAACTTATATTCTCTTAAAAACTTACACGTTTAAAACATAGTTACATAGATATTTATGACACTATTATGAGATAATTGTCTAAGGTTAATAGTTCAAACTTGTTTGTTTTTTTTTTTGGATAATTATATTTATGATTATCATGTGAATTGTTTAAGAATGTATTTTTTTAAGGTGATTTTGTTTAATTTTTTAGATTAAGAAATAAGATTCTTTATTTCTTGAAAAGTATATTGTTTGCGTTCATGAACCATTCTTAAACAAGTTCAACTACTTAATAAACGAACATGAACAAGATGTTCCATTCGGCGTGCATTCATGAACCGTTGCAGAACACATTCAATGTTAAACAAACGAACATAAACATGCCTTTGTTCGATTCTGTTCTTTTACAACCTTAGTCATGTTAAAGTTTATCAATTCAACCCCTAACCTGACAAGATTTTCACCCCTAAATTCACCTAGTCACAACTTGTTGCACCCCAACCAATATTGTAGCTTAAAAACACAACCTTATGATTATCGTGTCTTTTTTTAATAGCTAAAATCACCGCATTTGCATTTTACAGGAGTTGATTACCGTATCTAGATAGGTTTTCAAAAACAGGTTGTAGTAATGACCCATGTGTGGTCTTTACTAATTCTACCACCACGGATTGTTAAGACAGTGAATGTAGATTTCGGGTATCATATAAATGTAAGTAACTTTACAATTCGTAACGTAAGTATTTTATGAAACAATATAAACTGCATTTGCTTGTGACCCGATACCGTTTTAGTTTCAAAAACTCGACTCATCAGTACTCGGTCGCCTCAAAAAGTACCGTAAACTGTGTCGTGACAACCTGCAAAAACTTTGCATTTAAACAAACGGTTTCCCGTGCAAAATAACAAAAGTATTTTCATATTTTTACATGTTGAAGTGGTTTGATGAGCGCTTTACCATTGTAACTGACATGAAATTTGACCTTGGCCAACAAACCCTGCATCAATATACCATTAAGACAATTATAAGATAGCAGGGTGCAGTCTATGTTCGAATTTGGCTCGTTTCAAACTCTATTTATAAAGATTCCGCTTAGATAGTGAGTAGTTGGGCACGACTCATTTATTATTAACTGAATTTTTAATTATTATATATATTTATAATTATAATTCTATATATAAATATATTCTTTACTTACTTTTATTTTATATAACAATTATTATTATTATTGTTGTGTAAATAGTCTTTAACATACTAATATGTTCGTTTAGGCGCACTAGCCTAATCAAGCTCGCTAACTGAAGCTTGGGCTTCACTACTCTACATCAGTGAACTTCAAATAGGCTCGAGCAAGTCTAGCCTCAAGCTTGTTTAATTAACTGCTCACTTCGAGCTTCTAGCAAAGCCGATCTAGAGCAGCTAATGAGTGGTTCGGCTCATTTACAACCCCAATGTGTTATGATCAAGAATCTCTTGATCTATAATGGCGTGATCAATTGATTGTAGAGAGAAGATACACAAAGGTAGACGAAGTTTTACTTAAAATCATCGATGGTTATTGCATTCCTTGTTTGTCTATTTAACCATGAGACTCAAAGACCCTTTACAGTTATAACCCCCTACACTATTTATTATGTAACAATACTCCCCCCATAAAGAGTTCTTAGACCTCAAAAACTACAAATAGGATTCAATTCAACCGTATAAGAAACAAAAAAATAAAATAATAATAATATCTATCAAGAACTAACAATGTAAGGAAAATCAACTGGCCATTGAATCCCAACTCATAAATTTCAAACTATGCTTTCTAAAAACCAACACATCTTCATTTAGATGACCTGTAGATGATTCATGATCTAGGCCCACCATATTAAATTGAGAAGTAAATGGTTGTGTCATTATAAGATCATAATAAAGATAGACCCCACCATATGTATAAAGAGGAACTAGCTTGATATAAGATGGGATAATGCATCTGCTAGTAACTCATGAGATTGGGTATGGAAAATGAAACCTTGAAATCAAGATTAGATGCTCCAAAAGCTTTTTTTTTTTTAAAACAGATGCCAAAACAGTCAAATTCATGGGTCACAACTGAAATATGTATCACCTTTAATAGTTAACTCCATGCTAAAAAGATTTGGCCGTATTGGAACAAAAATCAGAAACTCTGAACTATAATTTTCTTTTGAAAATATTTAAAAGAATTATTTTTTAAATCCCGGGCCTTTCAAATTGTCGGGTCCTAGGCGGTCGCTCACCTTACCCATGCCCTAGGGCCACCAAATTTATTGCCAACCTTTCCTTTACTAGTCTTCCTTTGACCCCAACATTGAGCCATTTGAGCTGAACTTCGCACCAAATCCAAATTTTCTTGATGTTGGGCCCCACTATAAAATAAGAGATCAACAATCCTGAGGTCACTAAACAAAAACCCAGAGCCAATTTTTGCAATTTCAAGATTGAAATTTTGATCAGTTACCTCTTGGGTGTTGAATTTAATTGAAGTAAATGCTGATAGGAATGCTAATGTGGTCAACATACTTTTAGTTCTCAAATACTTCTCTACAGCTTTAAGCACATTTTTTGCACTCATTTCTTTATCATTCCTTACTTCTAAATTCTCATTTGAACTATGTCTTAATTTTAGTAACAGTTGGTTTAAACAATGAAGCATAACAAAATCTTCCCGAATATTACCAAGTATTGCATGATGCTTATTAAGTTCATGTACAGTAGGTCCTTCAAGTAGATTTGCAACAAAATTAATTGAAAATTTTCCATCCAAATTCCTATTTTTTATCCCATTTCCATTTCTATGACACTTACCCTTAAAATCCATGTCAAAATCCATTGTATTGCTCAAGCCTTTAAATTCTACAAATTAAAATTCTTCTCAGTACCTTTATTCCCATTTTTTTATTAGCCTAGCCTTATTCACATTCTGCCCTTTGGTGGTGTTCTTTCTACTAAAGTATTCCTATTAACATTCCCACTCGCTAAAGAATTCCCGACAACAATACCTATACCATATCGCTGCTTAACTCTCCTAGCACCGCTAAACCCTGTGCCAAAGAACAAGTTGTTGAAGACCCTGCAGCAACCAAATAAAACACAATTGTTCTACTTTTATTAGGCTAATTATGACCAGCCTTTGGAGTACTAAGAGGAACATTATTGTTCTAGTTTTATTTTGAAAATTCTTCAAGGTGGAGCACTAGCATTTTCATTAACATCACATTTCTTTAACTTTTCAACAAGCTTAAGATCATGAGAGGAAATTTTATTCTTCTGAAAATCACCATTAATCGATTCTTGAATTTCATTCCTTGTTTGTCTATTTAACCATCAGACTCAAAGACCACTTACAATTATACCCCCCTACACTATTTATTATGTAACACAACGAAAACTAACAAATTATCTATATTCAGTTCTTGACTATAGTCTTAAACCAGAACTTTGGTCAAGATATATTCGAAAACTGTTTTTAAATTGAAACAGATGCAGCTATATATCGGGTTCCATGTTAGTTTTAGAAATTCCAAAACGAACAATTTAAAAAAAAAAATTGGTCTTGTCCAGCAATGTTTTAAAACCCGGGTCGAACCGGGCGGTTCAACTGGTTCGACTGGGGACCGGCCACCTTTCCGGTTCTTTAATGTCCGGTTTTTTGGGTTGAACCGACCCGCTTTGAACCGGCCGGTTTTCCGGTTTTTTCCGGTTCAACCGGTTTTCTGATTTTTTTTTTTTTAACTTCTTTTTTTATTTTTTATTATTTTTTAAAGTTTAAAACTTATATTTTCTTATGAAATACATATTTGATATTATTTTTGAGTGGATTATAATTGTATTTTAACTACTTTTGTTGGGGTGTACAAGTTTATTAGCATTTTTATAAAAAATATATATATAAATCCCCTAACCGGTTTAACCAGCCGGTCTAACCGGTCCGACCGGTCGAACCAGTCCCGGAAGATTTTCCGGTTCAACTAAAAAACCGGTTTTTAAAACATTGCTTGTCCATGGACCAATCATTCCATAAAAATTATTTTCATTCTTCGGTTCCAGTCAAGTGGTCGATAAACAAGGCTCAGGCCCAAATTGAGCCCAGTCCAGGGGATACATCATCACAACCACCAGTTTGCTTTGAAATGGAAAATCAGACCTTTATAAGGGAGAAGGTTGCAGGCTGGATCAGGCCCACTGGGCTGAACCTCCCAGGCCCAGAGCCGAATGTTGAGCCCAATTTGGGTGATAAATTCTGAGAAGCAAATCTGTTTATCCAAAATATTATTTTTACCTCAATATAGAACTCACTCTTCTGCAACATTTATATAAGCAGACTGCATAATATAACATCAAAAGGAGGTTAGAATTTGACTTTTGAAAGTCAAGATAAGTCGCCTTTTGACTTGAAATGTCAAAATAAGTTAACTTTTGACTTTAAAAGCAAAAAAAAAAAAAAGATTTTAGTTTGCTCTAATGGAATAGATAAAACTACCCTCCACTTTTAGGTACCTTCGATCAAGGCCGTCACCGTAAACATGGACACGGGTTCAGGGCCGGTCCTAAGAATTTATGGGCCATGTTCGAGCTTTAAAAAAAATGGGCCCCATTTAAAAATAAAATTGTAAATAGAAAATGTTCTTAAATAAGACAAAAAATAAGTTATAACAATAGACATAAGAAATTATGATTTTAAAATGACATTCTAAGTAGTTACCGACAAATCTTGCAGATCTCTTAGCTTTTTTATAGCAAATTGATTGATCAAGTTTTCATAGTTTATAATATATAGAGAGAAAATTTTAAAAATATGGGCCCCCTAAAATGATGGGCCATGTTCCGTCGCACTTCTCGTACGTGCTCAGGGCCCCCACTGCACGGGTTGCTATGTCAGCATCAAGCTGAAGCCTTTCAAAACTTGTTAGATAATATTAACCAAGCAATAATAGGTGAATCATTAGCCAAATTTCAAAACTACCCATTAAAGGTCATTCAGCTTGAATTTTTTAGAGAAACCAAGAATATTGTAATATTTATTGGGTAAATTGGTCATTTATGCTTGTAAACTTGCAACAACCCGAGAACAATGTAGTTTTTAATGGATCCAAATTTTTTTCTAATCTACATAGGAAATAAGTAATTTCATGCAATTTGATAATTTATGTATGAAAAGGGCAAGGCATTAGTACCTTTTTGGTTAGTGCTTCGACTCCAAAGGCTTCTCCCATTGCTAAGTGGGCACTTGATTCCTGAAACATTAATGGCATTAACTCAACAATAGTTTTTATTTATTTATAGGAAAATTGGAATTAAATAATCCAAGTTATTGGGTATTGGCGGATAATAATCCGAGTTCTAATATTGGCTTACAATAATCTCAATTATTTGGGTCTTGGAATTTATTGGGCCGCCGTTAATTTTTCACTAACTCCGTTAGTTGTGTGCTGACGTGGCACGTGCCACGTCAGCAAGTATGATGCCGCATCACCTGCCACGTTCGCAAAATGATGCCACATCACCTGCCACGTCAGCAAGTACTAGCGGAATTAGTGAAAAATTAACGGCGGCCCAATAGAATTCCAAGACCCAAATAATTGGGATTATTGTAGGCCAATATTGGAACTCGGATTATTATCCGCCAGATACCCAATAACTTGGATTATTTAATTCCAATTTTCCTTATTTATATATCTTTTAAAAGACATAGAATTGGTGTAGTACTGGGTGATAAATTAGAAGATTACTGATGATTGTTAAACGGATCACCTCAAGCAACTCAAGGTCCTCAACTTTACGTCCAGACGAACAAATTAAACAGAAATATTGAGGAAGTTAACCAAGAAAAGAGAAGTTCGATACATACGCTTAGTGATTGAAAATGTGTTATGCTTCCCAGAAGAATCCAAATAAACTTTTGTTCTGACAACATTTAGTCCAAGATTTTTAAGAACATCCATCTGCAAATACATTTCCATATAATGATTGACAGTAGTGAAGTAAAAAGAATGTATTAAGAAACAAATTTACAAATTGATTGCCACCTCCATCTATGCCTGTCATTGTATATTCTGAGCCACCCCTGGTTGCAACGATTGATAGTGTTCTTTGTTGCATTAAATCATTTCCCAAGGGAACTTCGTGTGGGAAGGACGGCTTGCGGGCACAACACGTTTTGGATGCTTTATGTGGAGAAGGGTCTGTTGTTGCCACTGATCTTTTACGTGCTATCACTGCAGTGGTTAATTTGTGGTTGGGGGGGGGGGGGGGGGGGGGCTCAAGTTTGGCAGGGTTTGTTGCGTCTACTTCTTCAATGCCGCTCTTAAAACCAGACAAAAGTACTATATGGAAGCACTTGGTTTCCAAGGTTGCTATGAAGGGTATTGGTAAAGAAATGACCAAGTACCTTAATGACTTTCAGTTTGGGGTTGGCGTGCCAGGTGGTGCATAAGCCATATTGCATAGCGTTAACAGGATATTGGGTGTCCTTCTATTTCTTTGTAGGTTGAATTTCTATACGAGCTGCCAACAAGATTGTATATTGGAGATGAACATATTTGGTCCACCATGAGGGTTCAACAAGGAGACCCATTAGGACCACTTCTTTTCACCCTTGTTTTGCACCCTCTTGTACATTAGATTAGAGACAAGTGCAAACATCTTCTCCATGCTTGGTATCTTGGTGATGGGACTGTTATTGGAGATTCGGAGGAGGTTGCTAAAGTGTTGGATATCAATAAGGCGGTGGGTCCCTCTTTGGGTCTTGAACTGAATATTAAGAAAATTAAGTTATTTTGCCCTTCTTGTGACTGTAGAAGTCTCGTGATATTTTATTCCTTGAGGCCATTGGGAGGTCGTTAGCAGAGACACGGGTTTTAAAAAACAATATGATGACGTAGGGAGTTTCCTAAATAAAACGTTACTTGGCCATGGGAGATCCACAAAATTGAAATTTGACCATGGCCAACAAACCCTGCATAAATATACAATTAAGACGAAAATTGAAATTTGACCATGGCCAACAAACCCTGCATAAATATACAATTAAGACGATTGTAGTGAGTAGTTTTTCAAGCTTGGGCACGACTCATTTATTACTAACCGAATATTTAATTATTATATATATTTATAATTATAATTTTATATATAAATCTATATTGTTTACTTTTATATTATATAACAATTATTGTTATATATACTGTTTAGAGAAATAGGATACACAAGTTGTGGTTGGTGTGTATGATCTTAAATGTGTCAGTATTAGGTTACACGGAGTGCATTCGGGGAAGTGATTGGGGCCGAACATCCCGATCAAGAACACCGGCCCTTGGTGTTCGAGACGAGAAACGGGGAAAAGATAACGGGATTTATTTTAAGCTAATAAAATATCTAACACGAAAATGAGAAAAATAAGAAGAGTGTTTTCACCAAAATGAGAGATAATATCCACGCCAAAATATGGGGAAATTGTCGATGGGACGTAATACGTCGAGGAAAATGGGACAATCGTCACCACCCTTAGAGTTATTGTATTTCACACAAGTGCATATACCGGTCATGTTTAGGGATGTAAAAGAACCATCCATCAACCGTTAGGCGGGAATTTTTTTATGTTCATTCGTTTAATAAATGAACGAATATGAATTGTAATTTCATCTGTTTAGTTAAATGAACGAATATGAACAAATGTTGTGTTTGTTCATTTGTGTTCGTGAATGTTTGGTGGTTCTTTATGTTCATAAGTTTACATATGTTCACGTTCGTTCACTATATGCTTTTATATTTTTATTATTTAGTTTTTCATCTAACATTTAGATTAGGAACTCTACTTATTTGAAGCGTATTCTATTATAAACTTACTCATAAAAAACATAGATATTTATGACACTATTTTGAGATAATTATGTTTATGGTTAATATTTCAAACTTTACTTAATATGATTATTTCAAACTTTTTGGATTAAGAATGAAGATTATGTATTTCTTGAATGTTATATATCCGTTTACAATTGTGAACCATTCTTAAACAAGATCAACTCCTTAATGAAAGAACACCAACAAGATGTCGCGTTCGACATATATTTATGAACCATTCATGAACACATTCAATGCTAAACAAACAAACATAAATATGCCTTTGTTAGATTAGGTTCTTTTACAACCCTAGTCATGCTAAGGTTTATCAATTCAACCCCTAACCTGACACAATTTTCACCCAGTCACAAAAACGTGTTGCACCCCAACCGTTATTGTGTTCATTGGCTTAAAAACCAAACATCTTGTCTTTTTTTAATGTCTAAAATCATCGCATCTGCATTTTACAGGAGTTGATTACTGTATCTAAACAGATTTTCAAAAACAGATTGTAGTAAGACCCATATGTGGTATTTTCTAACCACCAGGGGTGGTTAAGACAATGAATGTAGATTTCGGGTATCATATAAATGTAAGTAACTTTACATTTCGTAACGTAAGTATTTTATAAAACAATATAGACTGCATTTGCTTGTGACCCGATACCGTTTTAGTTTTAAAAACTTGACTCGTCGGTACTCGGCCGCCTCAAAAAGTACCGTAAACTGTTCGTGACGACCTGCAAAAACTTTGCATGTAAACAAACAACTTATTGAGCAATAGAACTAAAATATATCCATATTTTTACCTGTTGAAGTGGTTTGATGAGAGCTTTGCCATTATAACTAACATGAAATTTGGCCTTGGCCAACAAACCCTGCATCAATATACCAATAAGACGATTGTAAGTAGCAGGGTGGGGAAGAAAACTAAGAGTGTAAATGAGCCGAGCTCGAGTCAATTTATGCTCAGGGACCAATCATTCCATAAAAAACATTTTCATTATTTGGTTACCAAGGCCCAGATTGAGCCCAATCCAGGGGTCAGGGGATACATCAGCACAAACCCATATATGTGGAATGAGTCTGTTTGTATTTGACCACCAGATTGAGTTAAACCAGAACATCTGACCTTTATAAATGGGTGGGTGGTTGTTAGATGGATCAGGCCCAATGGGCCAGACCTATTAGGCCCAATGGGCCAAACTTATTAGGCCCAATGGGCCAAACCTATTAGGCCCAATGGGCCAAACCTGCCCAGATTGAGCCCAACCCAGGAAATACATCATCACAATTCACAACCCATACGGCCATACATGTAAAATGAGTCAGTTTGTATTTGACAGGAAAATCAGGAACCACCGGTTTGTTTTGAAATGGGAAATCAGACTGGAGAAGGTTGTGGGCTGGATTAGGCTCAATGGGCTGAACCTACCCGGGCCCAGGGCCAAACCTCGAGCCCAATATGGGTGATAAATTCTGAGAAGCAAAATCTGTTAATCCAAATATTATTTTTACCTCAGTATCGAACTCTCCCGACTCTACTGCAACATTTATATCAGTGACAATTTTCACGAGATCTACAAGTAATCCAGGCCGATCGGCTGTCTCCACCGCGAGCAGACTGCATAATATAACATCAAAAGGAGGTTAGAATTTGACTTTTAGAAGTCAAAATAAGTCACCTTTTGACTTTAAAAGTCAATAAAAAGGTTTCCGTTTAATCTAATGGAAAAGACAAAAGTACCCTCCATTTTTAGGTACCTTCGATCAGGGCTGTCATCGTAAACTTGCACACGGGTTGCTATATCGACATCAAGCTGAAGCAGTTCAAAACTCGTTAGATAAGATTAACCAAACAATAATAGGTGAATCATTAGCCAAATGTCTAAACTACCCATTAAGGAAGCTTGAGGACCAGCCAACAACAATAGCATAAACAGGGGCAAATAGGTCATTTTACCTTAAAAATCACAAGAAACCAGAAACACCCAATCTTCATTTGGATATTTCTAAACCTTAATAGTTATTTTAGTAAATTGCTAAATACCCAAACTACCCTTTCATGGGGTCCAAAGTATTCAGCTTGAAATTTTGTGAGAAACCAAGAACATTGTACCCTTTATCAGGTAACCTCAAAAGGAAACCACCAACAACAATAGTAAATAGACTAAACACCCAAACTGCCCTTTCGTAGGGACTGAATAGAGACGCGAAAATGGGCAAATTGGTCACTTTGGCTTGAAAACTTGCAACAACCCAAGAACAATTGCAGTCTTCAATGGATCCCAAATTTTTTTCTAATTTACATAGGAAATTATGTAATTTTCATGTAATTTGATAATTTATGTATGAAAAAGTAATTTTCATGTTTTGATCATTTATGTATGAAAAAGGGCAAGGCATTAGTACCTTTTTGGTTGGTGCTTCAACTCCAAAGGCTTCTCCCATTGCTAATTGGGCACTTGATTCCTGAAACATTAATGGCCTCAACTCAACAATTAGTTGTTATTTATTTATATATCTTTAAAAACACACAAAATTGGTGTAGTACCGGGTGATATTCTAGAAGATTGCTGATGATTGTTAGACGGATAGCCTCAAGCAACTCAGGGTCTTCAACTTTACGTCCAGTCGAGCTGCAAAGACATACAAATCTGATTATTTTAGCCCAAAAACATTTTAGGAAACAATCCAGAATTAGCATGGGATTTGCTAAATGGTAAGAAACTGATTATAATAACATCTAGTAGTAGTAATCAGGTTATACGATATTGAACAAATTAAACAGAAACATTGAGCAAGTTAACCAAGAAAAGATATTTAAGTTCAAATGTTCAATACTTACGCTTTAGTGATTGAAAACGTGTTATGCTTCCCAGAAGAATCCAAACAAACGTTTGCTTTGACAACATTTAGTCCAAGATTTTTAAGAGCATTCATCTGCAAAATACATTTCCCCATAATGATTGACAGTAGTGAAGTAAAATGAATGTATTTAGAAACAAAATTTACAAACTGATTATTATTTCCTTTTGGGGTTAAAATCTTCTCTACATTATAATCTTTTTAACCTTATGTGTTCTTCTATTCTGGGCTTGATACTTTCGTCTTGTTATTTGTTTCTTGTATTTTTTATTTATTTATTTTTTTTAGTAGGTGATCTCTCTGTGAGCAACTTGTTTATCCCAGACCCTACTATTCAAGTGGAATTTTACAGGGTATGTTTGTTTATTATGATCTTATACTAGAAAAGCATACACATTAGATGTGGCCATTCAAACCAATTGCTTATGAATTGGTCGATTTGAGTTGTGTTTTTATTTCAAAAGGGTAAAATGGGTCAGATAGGATTAGCTAAGGGGGGAACAGTTCAGACAGGTTGAAAGTAACCTCTAAAATCTTTTTATTTCAATATCAGGTTGTTTTATTTATTAAATATAATATCTATTATATTTAATATTATTAATATTTCTTTCTAATCTTTGCATTATGTATCCATTTGAAAATATAAAAATAAAATAAAAAAACTATGGACTTTCATTGGAATCGGAAAGAAGGTCTTTGAATTTATTTATTCATGGTTAAGTTGGATAATTGTAAAAAAATAAAAGAAGGGTCATTTATATAAAGTTTATGCACTTCATCATGCAAACAACTAAACAAGAAAGACCTTTTTATTGTGTTTTTATCCATGATTTAGTGAACTGGCCGTCTTACCGGCTTCAATTGTCAGACCGGTTAACCGAATAACATCTTTAATAATTTAAAAATTAAACACATAAACATATAACAAGTTTAAAATAAATTATAACAATGCATTATACTTTCTCTGAATTTGCAATATTAATAAAGTATGAAGCGCTAAATAAACAAACTATGAAGTTTAAAGTAGTAAATAGATTATTAAATGGTATATTAGAAAAAAAAAAAGCAAAAAAGTTGAAGCCGATCCAGTTCTGGTCCGACCAATAGCCTTCCGGTTCAATTACACACAACGGACCGATTATGTCTCCAGTTCCCAGTTTATCCGGTTCTGAGATCAGTGCTTAATCATGCCAACAAAAGTCATGTTTGTTAAACATGAAGTTCAAAGACTTTTTCATTGAATTTATAAGTTAAGAGATTTAAATTTTAATCATACAAAAATAAAGTCTTATATAGCAAAGGTCCATAGGGGTTTTTTTTTCATCATTTTCTTTATATTTACAAAAGATAGAAAATTGACCAACCTATATTTGCAGCTCATCCAACCCGGCCATGATCCGGAACCACCTTTTTGAACCAGTATCGTACTAGAAAATGATTCTTTTAACCCAAACCCATTACCCAACCCGCTCGTCTTGTCACCTCTAATACGGGTTAAAAAATAAGCAATCAGATAATTAACAGTCAAAGATTTTTATACAGTGTCAAGAAGAGCTCCAAGGCGATCCCCAAATGTAACCTCCACCACAGTTGCATTCGGGTCAGAGTCCTGGTCAATTATAACTTTGGGTGTAGGAACCACATCAGAATCCTGAAGGCTTCCATCCTGGAAATCAGATAGTCAACAAAATCAGAAAAACAAATTGAAGAGATCAACAATAAACTATAAAAGGTTTACCAAATCCCTTAGCTTGATACCTCAATAGCTGTGGCTGATGCTTTTGGAATCATAGTACTCAATGAATATGACAGTCTGGGTGGAAACCCAAATCAAGAATTAGAACAAAACAAGCAAACAAACTAACAAACATATCCATTAGAATCTCCTCGACTCAAAATCAAGAATTAGAACAAGAATCCTAAATCTCCATGCAAGTTACTTAGAGATATCTTCAATGTGATTGTTTCCATTGCAATATGAACCAAAAAAATCAAATGTTCTTGACTTCCAAATTTTAGGGGGTGTTTGGATATGTGCTTTAAAAGTGTGAATACTGAGACTTGAATGATTAAAATCAGAACTATATAATCACTTGATCAAAGATAAGGATCTATAAGCAACTTTCTACTTCTTCACTAGGGGTGTAAACGAGCAAAGCTGCTCATGAGCTACTCAAGATTGGCTCGCTAAAAGCTCGAGCTGCTAGCAAGCTTCAACGAGCTGCTAGCAAACTTCAAAAAGCTTGGTATGTATATAATTTTTATTTAATATATTATAATTATATTTATACAACTATTATTATATGAAAGGTATGATAAAAAATAACTAAATAATATATATTATGTTATATATCTCTAAATTATAATTAATATATATAAAAATTAATTATAAATGTGTATATATTAAATAATAAACGTAATAAACAATAAACACGGAAAATTACACAGGTTGAGCTCGAGCTTTAGAAATAGAGCTCGAAACCCTCATAAGTTAAACGGAGACAAGCTCGGGCCTAGTCGGTCATAAGTTAAACGGGCCAACCTCGAGCCTAGTCGAGTTCGAATTCGGCTGGTTTATACCCCTATCATTCACCTTTATTCTCCAAATTTGATCATAAATGACTTTACCAATCACTCAATTCAGATTACTGTAACTTCAAATCAAGTTTACATCCTATATTCATTCACCCCCTAATCACCTCCAGATTATCAAATTATATTCCAATCAACAATCAGATCCCAATACAATCAGAGACTACAACTACAGAAATCAGCAATTCAGTACTAGTTGGATCAATTACACAAATTAAGCAAATAACTAAATTGAACTCCTGAATTGATTCTACAAAAAAACCCAATTTAGGAAACATGAAATTGAACAGGGTACCTTGGTTTTGAAGAATTGGATAGATGCTTAACAGGATCTGACCCGAAAGAGGATCCGAAGAATGCGGATTTGGGTACGGGTTGCTTTTCGAATGCGACTAATTTGGTGTAAACTCCGAGAGTAGAGCCGCAAGAAGCCATGGTAACTGCCATGAAAGAGGAGAAGAAGAGAAAGGAAATGAAAGGAAAAAGGTGGAAAAAAAGGATTGCTAATTAAAGGAAGAAGATGAGCAAGTCGAGGTGAGGGATATTGTGGGGACAAAAATGGTGGGGAGTGGATTGGAGGTGAAGGATAGATGATGGAGTTTTCGTTTCTAGTGATATCCGCCATTTGTAAGGGTGGAGGGATTTCTTTTTTATTCTTTTTTTGAGAAATAGTAATTCCTTTTTGTTTTATTTGAAGTTTATTTTACAAGCCAAACAGGTAATAATATATGTTGGTAAACTTTTAAAAAATAGTTATTGGGATATTTAAAAATTATTTTATCATTTACAATTACAACTCATGTTTTTTAGTTGTATTTCTAATACTTTAAATATATTTTTTAAAAATTAGTTTTAGTTTTCTATGTATAATAATGAACCGGATATGTTCGTATGATGCGAGAGATAACAAGACACGTTAACATATATACTTGTAGTGGTGAAACTACATCAAGACCAGCGGCGACACGTACTTTGACGTTTGCATCCCATCGGGGGTACCTAGTTGTTGGGGTTTCAGCTTGTGGGAGGATTTTTCGACTTAACCTGAAGCGTCTAATAATTGAAGACAGTCAAAATCATGTCACAGAAAGACTCGAAAAAATATTATTAAAAAAACAGTACAAAGTTTCCCACCGTATCATATCACCACCGTTAACACGAGTGTAATCCATAACCAAATTAATCATATCTATACAATCTTTCATTACTACTTTCTTATATTTATGTAAATTTGTTTTAACATGTTCTTCATATTTAGATGATATCATGATATTCATCAAAAACTCGACCACCATCAACTTTGTGCATCACCATTGACACAAAAACTCTCCTTGCAGAGTCGAGAATATCAGAACAACCATAAATCGAAATATAATACGATGAAAAAACAGGGGCTAATTTTTGAAGGAATGACTAAAATACCCCTATTATTAAAAAACAAAAAGAAAGAGAAGCTCAACAACCATGGAGACCAGTGACCTTTGGTCACAATTTCGACGAGCTCCGACAAAGAGGTTTTTTCTGTTGTGCATGTCCGATCCATTCACCTCTCTCTCTCTCTCTCTCATGACATTTTTGGCTACTTCTAGACCATTAGGCGGCTCAAGCCATGATTCTGGTGAGTAACAACAGTGAGGGTTGTGGTTTTCCGCTGATCTACTTCTATTATGTTTCCTTTTAGCTCGCTATGTACCCCGGTGTTGTGGCTGGTCACGAACGGAAGAAAAAGAAGCTTGACAGCCATTGAAACCGGCGACCTTTGGTCGCAATTCCGGCGACATGGTTCCAACTCGGTAGGGTTGAAACCTACTCTCATGTATTCATTTCAATGGCAGACTGGGAAAAACTGAAAACCATAAGGAAAACATTTTTCAAATTGAAAGTTTTGGACTAAAATCGTTACTTGGGTCAAACCACAGGGACGAAAACGTAAGTTACTTGGGTCAAACCACAGAGACGATAACTATTTATTTTGAGAGCTTTTGATAACTAAATCTCAACCATTAATTTCAGGTGGGGACCACAATAATTTATGGAGAGGTTTCCATATATATAAACTAGTGGCTTGAAATGCTAAGTCTTATCCACCACCAAGATAAAACTAAGTTTAAAGAAGCATTTACTTCATAGATAAATACGTGTAAACGCAACACATTTAACAAGAGAACTAAGTGGTGTAGAGTCAAGTAACATAATCTTTAGGTCACAGGTTCGGTTCTTGGAGCATTTTACTTCTAATTTTGTTTCTTTTGGTAATCTTTTTCTTCTTTTAGCTTTTTATCACTTTAGTTTTACACAGTTGCGTTTACGTTTTATTTTATTTTTTTATTTTCACTATTATTGTTGTTTAACATTGTTGCAAAGTCATTTCCTATTTGTGTTTTATTTACATTTGTGCCATTGAAAAATCAAATATTTTATGTATTCATATTTTTCTCGTCGTAACTAGGGGACAATAAAATCTAGTGGTAAATAAAATTTTAATATTTTAATGTTTAGTTGAATTATATAGACTTTGCACATAGACAATAGTGAATTTTTTTTTTGCTAATATTTATTTACAAATCTACACCAAATGCATCATTGCCTAGGTTTGAACCTAGGACCTCCAACTAAGAGGACAAAGCCTCTACCAAGTGGGCTAGTCCCACATTGGCTAGACAATAGTGAATTAGTGGGCCTAATTTTAATTTAATTATATATATAACAATAGAAATTGGTGGTGAATAGTGAAGTTTGACTTTCTTTCATTTTGATCACAATATTTTCTTAATTTTACAGTTTTGGTCCACGTCTTTTTTTTCTTTTATTTACTTTCGCCACTATTACTTTTTAATTTAATACTTTGACCACGTGACTTTTAGAGTTTTACCTTTTTATACCCCTTAACTTTTATACTTTCATTTTTAATATATTTTTTTATATAGTTTTATACTTTGAACATAAAACTTTTAGACTTTTACGTTTTATGTCCCTTAGCTTTTCTACATTCGTTTTTAGTATACTTCTTATAGTTTTATACTTTAACCATTTAAATTTTAGACTTTTACGTTATATACTCCTTAACTTTTCTACTTTTGTTTTAATTATACTTTTAAAAATTTTGACTTTGACCACTATTTTTTTTGTTGATTAATACTTTGACCACATTAAATTGTCTATTACTTAAACTGACGGGTAAATGGGTGTCCCACCGTGAAACGTTTTATACTCCTTAATTTTTCTACTTTATTTTATTTGGCCACGACACTTTTAACTTTTCTACTTTCGCTTTTAGTATACTTCTATAGTCTTATACTTTCACCATGAAACTTTTCAACATTTACGTTTTATACCATTTAACTTTTTTTACTTTCGTTTAGTATACAAATTCAACCCGCAGCAACGCGCGGGGAGGGTAAACATCTCGTTTTTATAAAAGGACAAAAGAAAATGAAGGAGGACCCATAACCCTCGTCTCTTACCAAATGTAGTGACGTCTTTGGTTTTCGAATACGGCACGTTTTCCCTTAGTTGTATCGAATGAATGGTATTTGACGTATTGTTATAATCCATAAAATATGGAGAAATAACAAATTTGATTATTGTTATTAACAAAAACGATAAACTTTAAAAATATAAGGAATGTAAATGTAGGTTTTACTTTTTTACTATTCATAGCAACCATTAAAACGTTAAAGGAAGTAAAAAATTTGCTATTTCCTAGTAAGTTTACATCATTTAAGACGTTAAACAAACTAAATTTGCTATTTTCTAGTAATTTTACATAGACTATGCTCTTGTTCTATAAAAATAACCCTTCCGCATAAAATTTTGTAACAATTTATAGCATGTTGAAAGCAATAGGTATGATGGTCTTGGTCTTGAGAAAAATAGTCTAAATTAAAGCGTAATGAATACTGTGTTGATAATTAACAGGAAGTAGGTGATGATCAAGAAAATCCAAGGCCAATGGACACGAATTTTGTGGCCGAGAAAGACGCTTAGAATGTTGAATAGGATATGGTTAGAGAGACTTCAAAAGGAACTAGAGGCGTTCAGGTGATTGTAGTGCATAAGCCGCACAATGCGTGTTGAAAATCAAACCTTCATTTTTGTTAATAACAAATTCTTTTTTTTTTGTCAAATCTTTTATTTAATTAAGTTGAAGAAGGCGTGATTTTTAACAATTATTAATGCGGCTATGCTGAATTGACAAAACCCCTACGTGACTACACCATTTTCATGGTGATAGGGCCGTAATTTGTCAATAGAAAGAGTCTTCATAACTAATTAGTTATTGTTTTAGGCTTTTAGCATTTGAATTACGCAATATGTTTTGTTTTTTATTAATCGAGTAATGGTCAATTGTTACAACCAATACATTTGAGAACTTCTTTACATGATTGATCATGTTTTTTTTTCAAACCTCTTGTCCGAAACACTCAAAGTGGTCCTGCTTCCGGCCTCCATTACCACCTTCTATTCCTTGTTTTTTTGCCAACTCCATGATGTCAATATGAACCTAACATTAAAAAAAAATAAAAAATCAAAGGAAACGACATCAACAATCAATCCTAATTTTAACTCACATTATTAAAACGCGTTTAGGGAAGGGGGTGTCTGTAACTTAGCTTTGTCCTGGCCGTCCTGCGGCTTAGATCGTCTTAGTATTTAGGTGGACTTTGCGTGTATTGCCATACTTATCTTTTATCTATGTGCCATTGTATGATATTTAACCTCTCAAACTCTCATTTGTTATTGGTAGTTTTCTGTTATTCTATGTTTAGTATTGTTTGTTTGTCTATTTTCATATTTTGTGCTTTGGAGCTGTAGGAAAACCGTTCGCAAAATTAAAATGAAATAAATATTTTATTGAGTACGATTACAACAAAAGAAAATTAAATCTAATCTATTACAGTACAATGAAAAGGATTCTACTCCTATCAACAATTACAGAGAAATGGAAATTAAATACAATACAAAGAAATGAACAATGATTACAATGAAATGAAATTTTAATACAAACGAAATGAAATGATATTGATTTAAATGAAAGAAAATAAAGACAGAGATTTAAATAAAGTTTTGAATACAAGTTGAAATTTAAAGGAGAAATGATTTGTGAAAAATCTTTTGATATTGGTTAAGAAAACGAGAAAGGTTCCAATGAACCTTGGCGAAGGCTTCGGGTCAAAACCCGGGTCCCTTAAAATAAATTTCGGGTCTACCGAAGATCCGTTTTGTTTCCCAGGGTACAATCGCCTAAACCGTATTGTACGGCCGGGATAACTCTAAGCTTGAAGTTACCTTGAAGCTTGAAGAAATGAAGAACGAAGATGAAGAGTTTGAGAGAAGGTATGAGGAAGAGAAGAGAGAATTCTTTGTGATTTCGGTGTGTCTAGCCTCAACTAATGAGGCTGTATTTATAGTGGTGGGAGTCTTCGAGAGCACTCTAAAATAATTCGTAGTCAAACTTTGCATTAAACGTCTTTAATGCAAATTGATTTCTAATTAACGCGGAATTACGTTAATTAGCTCAAAAACGCGTTTCCAGCTGTTAATCCGGAGGACTCCGCGTTACAGTTGTTTTCCGGAAGAACTGAACTTCCGGTCTGTCCCAGCTTCAACCGGAAGAATTTCCGGTTCAACTCAGTTCCGCTTGAACTTCAACCGGAACCACTGTTCAGGTTGAACTCGGTTCCGCCCAGACCACACAGGTCCGGTTGAATTGTTCCGCTTGGACCTGTTTCCGGTTCAACTCACTTCCGCTTGAACCTCTCTGCCCAGACCACACAGGTCCGCTTGGACTTCAACCGGAACACCTTCCGGTTGAACCCAAAAACAATAAGGCGGCTCTCAAGCGTGCGAAGTGCAAAGTGCGCCATCAAAGCGCCACATTGCGCCTCATACGCCCACGCCACACGCGCGTGTGCGAGTTAAGGTGCTTCGCACCCCTCAGGGTCCAAGGGATGTGTCATACTAAAGGAAACAATAGTTGGTAAGGTTCCCACTTTATAAACCACTTTTGGTTTCAATCCCCAACCAATGTGGGATGAGTTAACATGCTATACTTAGCATTTTCTCTCTAATTTTCGCAGCTTTGACAGCTTCGAACCCTCAACTTTGAGCATCGATATCTCATTCATACGAGCTCGGATTTGGACGTGGTTTGATGCGTTGGAAAGCCCTCACAACGTACTACACAAACCTATAGAATACAGAGGCAACAACTTATGTTATCTGTATTTTATTTTAGTCCAAAGTTGGTGAAAAACTCATTTTCACACTTAATGAAAAAACCCATTTTTCACTACTTTTTCTCCCAAAATTCCAACAGGAGCTGAGGGCCTCTCTAGAAGTGCACTCTCTTTTTCGTGGTTAGATGTATGATTTGTTTATATACCATCCTCTCAAACCGTACCAATAGTTATTGCTACGACTTACGAGTGGGATCTACTGGTCAGGTATAGTTATTGTTGTCCAGCAGTGACATAGGATACATAAAAAATCATTTATAAACATACATGTAGTGAAGAACATAGGCCTTGAATCGAACAACCTGCGATGCATCATCAAACATCAAACTTTGACAGCTCGTTAATGGAACGAAGCATCAAAATCATAAACATAGGCGGGTTATTAGGACAACCGAAACTCAAGCAGGAGACGTAGGACACAACATGTTGAATGAGACGAATAAAAATGTGAAGCTTGCTTATATGAGAAAATTCATAAAAAGTCAACAAAAATGACTAATACTAAAATAGTCATCATTTAAAAATAATCAAAAAACACGTGCCATCGCATAAGCCCTTTTTAGAAAAATCAAACTTCTTATTTGAACATCTCTTATACTATAAAAAATACGTACAAGAACGTAAGACATGATAAATGAAGACAAACAATATTATTTTATACACCCTCTTTATTTTGATCTTCCTTAATCTTGTAAATCAACAAGATATTAATTGTAAGCCAACATCATCACTCTAGGATAATTAAATTTTAGTTTATGAATTTCAAAAGATTGGTTGTGAGTGTGAGACAAAGACTTTAAACATATTGCTAATGATCGTCCACGTCGACCCACCATTGATACAAACTACAAAGTAAAATTATTGTCCCTTTTCTTCAAATAATTGTTTGAAAATGGTTCCTGTAAAAAAATAAAAACGGATCGGCCCATATGAATTATGATAGAACATATTTAAACTTTTAGATATTTTATATTATGTAACTTAATTAATTAATTATTATATGTATTCAAGTTTAATTGAATTAATTTCTAATGAATAGCTAGTAACTATTGGATAGCTCATGTGTATAGACGAATTGAGGTTTGTTAGGGTGGGAGGGATGGTTACAGCTTCAGCCATTGCTTCATCTGCTTCTGCCCCGCCCATTGCAGCTTCCCATCTCTGAAGCAGGCATCTTCCTTTTCCAGCTTCATGAAGCATATGCTAGTCGAGAGAAGTGGGTGAAATGTATGTCTAGATTCTTTCATTTTATCATAATGTCACTATTAATTTATTAAAATGTCACTAAATATTCTACTAGTTTTCTACCACCCTTATATTCAACTACTTTTTTTATTTTAAATACACTTTTTTTCTTCTTTTTCATAGTTGGCACAAGCTGATTGGTTGCTACTTCAACACACTCTACTATCAATCTATCACCCCCCCCCCCCCCCCCCTCCACCCTTAAGACTAACGTATTGATTAATTAAAATCCCTTAAAAAAGAGATAGGTTTACCCGTAGGCCGGCATGAATATAAACCAGGTTATTACAAAACATGTTAAAACCAACTAACCCTATTTTTTGTATATTCTATGTCATATTTTATTATTTTAGACAACTTGTATCAAGTCCCGGTAAGCCTAAACCATACAACCAAACCTTTAGGAATGGTTTATTTTAGATTTCAATGGTCGGTTCGGATTTTTATAATAAAAATTTATTATCGACGATTTGACTTACACAATAACCTAAAAACTATCAAAACCATAAACACTAATAGTTCCTTCCAAAAATATTTGTCGAGTCATGCTTCGAGTTTTATGGCTTTCGCAAAAGTAAAGACTTAATTGATTCTTCATTAAGAATACGATACACTCTGTCTCATAACACATACAACATCTTGGTGATTTTAGTGTCATCAGGTCATTCAGTTGTAATTGAATTTGTCTAAGACCAAAGAAGAAGTAAGCATATGCATTATACAAGTCACGAGGTGTGGAATACACACTTATGCAAGACTACGTCTAAGTCCATAACTTAGAACTTAAATTCCTGAGCTCTGGGGGCGGAGTCAGTAGTAGCAGGGTTCGAGGAAAAACAACCCCTAGTGAAGTCTAAGGGGGTAAAGCCCTAACCGGTTCAAATTCTTTTTGTTTTGATCATTTGTTAACTCACCATAAGTTGTCTAGATTTTCTTGTTGGATAGAAAGTTACATGAACTAAGCTCCAGAAAAAAACTTAGAATTTCAAAAGTAAGTTTTCTCATCAAAAGTGAATTTGGTTTCGAAAGCAAACTTATTATTTGTAAGTAAGTTTAGCCTTCAGAAGCAATTTGTTCTTCGAAACTTGGTCACTTACAAGGGGTTAACTGTCATTGTTAAAATAATCGTTGTAACCATTAATGGTTATAACTGTTACTTGTTAATTGTTATCTGAACCGTTGAAATGGTACAATACTAATATAAGGATACACTTTGGGTATTTTCTAGTACATCGTGATAGGGGCAACTCAACCGATTTGGTGGCCCCCAAGCGGACCAAAATTTCGGGGCCCCTCTCAACTTCTCCAAAAGTTATGTGACAAACCTTCTTCTTTTATCCTGGTTCGAAACCGACAAAAATGAAGAAAGAAGTTTATAGTTGGCGTAGTTAACCAAATTTATTCTTATAATTAGGGTATATATATTTAGATAAAGTATATTTTTCAAGCTTTATTCGATAGAAAGTTTGTAGGTTCATGCAAGTTGTGTAGGTTCGTCAAGTTAGTAGGTTTTCGTCTAACGTTATGGTTTCGACTTTCGAATATGATCAAAAAAGTGCCAAAAACCAATAAATATTTTACTAGGAGATTTACTAACAGATTGGTATAAATGAACAAGCCACTAGCCTCTGTAAATCTGTTAAAAGCTACAAACCACAAACTCAATTAAAGCCTAAGCCCCTCATTGATTGTAACATGTTAAGCCAAAAACCAAAAAAAATAATAATAATAATAAAAACAAATGAACTATGAAGCACAAATATAGCAAAAAAAAAAAGAAGATTGATTGAGAGATGAGACGCACCCGTTTGTTTTTCATTAAAAGTTTTTAATAGGCTCTAACTTTTTATTTGGTCAAACGTTTTAAAAGGAAGGGACATTTGTTTTTTACTTGCTATTCAGATGATGTAACTCTAAATATTCTCTAAAATACCTAGACATAAAACTAGCTCTAAAAATGTCTTAACCCTAAAAAAGAAAAAAACTCCCGCTATAGTGAAATTCTTCTTCTTTTTTTTATTTTTATTTTATTTTTTTACAAGGATTAGAGGATGAGTAGTCGAAATTGGTAAAGTTTATACTTTAGAGCCCAAGAAACAAGTCGAAATTGATAAAGTTTAGAGCCCAAGAAACAAGGCCAAGTCTCAGCAACCTAAATCCAATATGCATATAAAAAGGATTTAAAACTGTAGGGTCCAAACTCGGTAAAGCACCTTATGACGGGTTGTCATATGGCCACCGGGCTTTGCGACTGCGCGATCAGTAACAAAATTTCTGTATTTATTACGATAGATTTGTGAATCTCCTCCATGTGGTTGAAGACTCACGGGTTAATTTAAAATTTTATGGTGATCTCAAGTTTCTTTGCATTATATATATAGATATAGATTTAGTAGATTTAGAAGACAATAAATAAATAGCGGATATATATATCCAAAATTAGAATGATCCAGCTACTTTGAATAAATAAATAGTGGGAGTGATCGAGTATATCCTGAATTAATTAGAAGATCCGTTTGTGTAATGTTTATTGGTGGGAAATTTTTTTGAGGATGAATGTGGTGGTGCCTTACATGGCAAATTGTGGTGCCAAAAACTTTTCTTATATATATAAATAGATTTAAGATGTGAGATGCCAAAGCCCTAACTTCACTACCGCTGGCTTTGTATCGCGGTCATAATAATATTATGTATATTATGTATATAGACTTGAGTAATCTATCTAATTGAAAGATATTCGAAATAATTTAATCTCAAAGTGATCTCACGGCTAAAGACAAGTACCATACCCAAAGTTCCAAACCTATACAACATTTGATCAATGTTTATTGAGATCCAACAATTTTATAAAAGTTCTGAGTACGTTTTATAAAAGTGTGGTGTGACAACTCAACATGGATAGATCACAAAATAAATTAAAAAATCACAACATAACTTTCATTACATCTATATATACAAAGGGCCTTTCAAACTCTCAACCAATCATCTATTATCATTTTCAATTGATAACCATCTGTACAAGACAAAGAAAAACAAAGAAGCACGACTGAACATATTGAGCAATAACGTTTCGTTTTCGAGTTCACCTAAGGCGGGAAAATAAAAGAAAATAAATAAATAAGCGTTTGGTTTGTGGAATGTAATGAGAATCGTAATTGCAAAGTTTTTTGTTAAAGTTTTGCTTAGTTGAGTTATAGACAAATTTAAATTAAAATAAATTCCTTTATAAGTTCTATTTTTTTTATCAAAACTGTGAAGTTTGTTTTTTTTTACTATCGATTGTATATCATATTGTGGTTCTAAACTTTTACGATATGTTAAATGATTGTTGTTAGCCGGAAAAGTATGCAAAATATGTTATTCGGTTGGATATGGTTGAACTCGGTTTTATCTGAAACCGAAGTAAATTGAATACGGTTCGATTTAAAAAAAATTCAATACCTTTTGCTTTACGAATACATTAAAAAAATCAGATAGACAGTATTATAGAAAAATTAAACCAAATATCCTCAGAATACGAAAAGACATACAGGGGCTTGGAATTGATCTCAACAAATGGCTTAAATGTAAAGTGGGAAACGGATATACTGCGGCCTTTTGGACGGACAATTGGTCGAATTCAGGGGGTATACGATGTTTTCCGAACTGTTCATATTGGAACAGGATCCTCTATGTCCGGTAAAGGATAGTTTTGTTAATGTACCTGGGAATTGGCTCACTGTTGGGATTGGAACCGAGATCGGCATGGAAGATTTTTTTGAATGGGCCGAAGCACGCGGGGGATGGTCAAATGCTATCTACTTCACCAACTTACACGACATTTGGAAGTGGGGGAGGACGGTACTCATGAGTTCGAGGTTAGTATTGCACGTGGAGAATTACATGAAAGTTGTTACAGTTCCCCGTTACTCATTTCTTGTGGCACAATTGGGTTTCCCTCAAAGTGACATCGTTTGTTTGGAGGGCATCAATGGATCAAATCCCATCGAGAGTTAATCTGAATCTCCGGGGGATCTCGGTCGACCGACGATGTGTCCGATGTGGGCTTTATTGAAGAAGATACGGATCACATTTTGGTGAATTGCCGAGTTGCAAAATGGGTATGGTAAGAGATTTTGAAGTGGTGCAAAATGATGTCCACCACCTTCTCTTCTGTTGGGAGTGCTATAAAGACTATGCATGGACCTTGACTTCAAAGAGAAGTATTCAAAAGCTAGGTTTGCCATCTACTTAACCACGATGTGGTGCTTGTCTAGGAATCAACGAAACGAGGTAGTTTTCTGGGGAATAGTCAAGGCGTTGAGTCAATTGTTGAAGAGATCAAAACGCTTTCCTTTTTGAGTGTAAACTTAGATTTTATGAATTTATAACTATGAAAGTTAGTTATGTTTTTGTGACATTTTCCCTGGAAAAAAAAAATCGAATAAACCCATAAACCCCTGATACACGTTACAAAAAGACGAACCCTAGAACAAACGGAGACGAAAATCGGAACCAGTGATTTCGATCAGGGTTTACGAAGATGGCGAAATCCTGCAAGGGACTGGCTATGGAGCTGGTGAAGTGTCTCAGCGAATCTGATTGTGTCAAGGTACTCAGATCCTCACTCATTCCACAGTTCACGCTTATTTATTTCAATTGCTCTGTTTCTGTTATAGTATATATAAATCGTGCTTATTTGAATTGATGTTCGAATTCGGATGATTGATCAACCATTTGCTAACGTATGATCGTCCAGCGAAAAATGTTAGGGTTTTACAGTTTTACTCGTGGTGAGGTTTAGAATCGAAATTACTTATTGTTGATTCTCATTTCAAATAAATTGAAGCTATATGTTGAGGTTACGAAGAAATCAGTAACACCTGACAAAGAGAAAAACACATTCTTTCAATCATGTGTAGAATTAATGGCTGAAATTTAGTGGAGGAAATGTTACAGGATCATGGATTTTAGAATGCCTTGAGATTTGAATCTTAATGATTTTATAGTACCAAAAAAGAACATGTAGATTGAGCTTTACATATAGGTGTCAAAGCATAACATGATATCGCATCTTCCATTTGAGTGGAAACTTATTAAAGAATCAAGAAAGAACTATTGCAATTAACAAACATTCCAAACCCAACCACATGTCCACATGATTTAAACCTTGGCATACTTGTAGACATGTTAGTTCTAGCTTTTCCATGTATGACTTCTTATTCAAAAACTTATAGAGAAGAATACTTGTTCTCAAAACAAGCAAACAAACATACCCAATAAAATCCTACTCAGACATGGGGAGGGTGAGATGAGGAAAAACATTACCTCTACTTAATGGATAAAGAGACCACTCCCAGAGAGAGGTACTTGTTCTCAAACTAATTAGTAACTATACATTTTATCTTTAATTCTCATGTGGAGGTCTAATGAGAAGTGAAACACTAAACAAAGGTGGCAAAAGGGGTAGGTCAAGCAGATTGAAATAGGCTTGGGTTAACCTATGAAGGGTAGCCTAGTGGTTAGCACCCTTACCCTCAACGTTGAGGTTAGGGGTTTGAATTATGCTTGCTCGAGTTTGGATTTGCTCCCTCTAAGGCCATCTACCTTGCCTCGTTCGCGATTTACCTCGATCCTTGCTGGGTTTATTGCGTAAGTGGGTTCCGCGGTTACCAAAAAATAGGCGTTGTGTTGAAACAAGTTTTTGTGTGTCCGAGTTGTTGACCCACAAACATTTTTTTCTCCAAATTTTGTAAATAGTTTAGTAAGTTTTTTATTTCTAAAAAGATATATGTTTATTTTAATAATTGGTCTTTAGCTAGCCTGCTCCACAACTTATTGGAGTTAAAATGCTATTGTTATGGTGCAATGTATTTGTCTTTTAAAGAGCATAATGAGCACTTGTTTTGCAGGTTGAAAATCGATCTTTTAGAGAGTGCGCTAAAGAGAAGAGCCCCTTAATTTCTAGTGAATGTGTTGGACTTAGAGAAACATATTTCAATTGCAAGAGAGGCCAGGTAGGATTTTTGCGTATAAGTTATTCTACTTGTTGCTGTTTTATTGAATCTTTATCATCTACTTTATGTCTTTATGGAAATTACCTTCTTTACAACTTTAGTCTTTAATTATTGTTTCTTGTGTTTAGTGTTTAGTAAAATTAAGCATTGAGATTGACAAAATTTCAATGAAGGCCATAATCCAGTAGACTTTGTAGCTATAGAGTTTAATACACTTTGATGACTAACTTGGTGGGTGATTCATGGGGTTTCCTTAAACCACTCCCTTCACTTTTATGATAGTTTAGCCAGGGCTAAATAACTCAATTTGTAACACCAAGTTAAATTTGCTAACAGCCAAGTTAGATTTCCCTTTGGCTATTGATTTTCCTTGGGGATATCCCGAGAGAATCCTTAGCGCAGTTCTGTATTCTTTTATTTTTTGTCAATAAAATTTGCCGGATTATTGTCCCTTTACCAAAAAATGGTGATTTTAATGCACGTTAAGACGGGTCGGGTTTTTGTTAATGTTTAATAGTTAATTTAATAAATAAGATTACAAATCTATACTAACCAATACTATATATTTCTTTTGAATCAAACAATTGAGAAGGTTGTATTACATGCCTTTCAAGTTTCAACCCATATAATCTGTGTTGATCTGTTTTCATTTTGAGCCGAGTTTGTGAATTTGACCCTTTGGAGATTGATAAAATATAATCGACCCATTTTTAGCCATTTAGGTAAATGGGTCGAAATCAAATTACCATCTTTGGATTTAAAAGGTGGTTCATTCTGGTAACATATATCCTAACAGTGAGTTTGTACCTGTTTCTGTACAGCTAACATGAGTTTTGATATTTTTTTTAATATATTGCCAACTAAGTGGGGGGCTTTTGTGTGGCAGGTTGATATGAGAGCGAGGATTCGGGGGAATAAAGGTTACTAATCGAACGATTTTGTAGCATCATTCGAGATAACTTGATCTCTTTCTTTTCCCCAAAAAAAAATAAATAATCAGAGATTGCACAGCAGCACAAGTAGTCGAATACCATGACTAACGTTGGGATTCTCTTGGGAAACTTTGGTGTAACATGATCGAGTAGTTGATGTTCGGGGTGTGAATTTAACACGACGTGAACCTGAAATGGAGTTTATGGGCCCGAGTTAACTATAGGCGGGTTCAGGTTAGTTCTAGGTCGAACACTTACCTTACTAACATATATAGACCAATGTCTGTGAGAATTACATGTCATGAATTACCTAAAGCTGCCTTTATGTCTGGGTTTGGGTAGGGTTAAAAGACCTATGTTAAACCCATAGTTGAAAAACTCTACTTCACGAGTAATAAAATGCTAGCCTTATAAGGGGGCTTTTGTGAGCTATCAAACAAGAAGTTTTTAGGAAATAATGCTTATCAAAAAAGCTCCGATTTAGTAACGTCCTAAAATTAAGAATATAACTGCTAGTTATGACGTGTAAAAACGACTTAATAGTTCATGTTACCTGTGAGTTTAACACGACTCGTAATTTGAGTAAGTTTATAGTCCTAACGTTAATTATAATCAATTCAATTTAAATCTCTAGTGTCTACACACTTGTCAATTTGGCTCAACGTTTTGGTGGTAAAGTACTACTTTCAGAACTAAGAAGTTTTTTTCAGTTCGAAATGTAAGATGTTTTTGTACAAGAAAAGAATAACTTTTAAATTCATAGTTAATAACCGAACCTAAAATTGAGGAATATTAACTGTTTAGTTATGATGTATAATAAATGACATGATATTTTCAACCATTAACCTTTGATTATTATACTTGACTCCATAATATTTTAATAATTTAGATATTTGTTTGATTTTTTTTGGGACGGCTAATGATTAAGTCCGGCTACGCAAGGCAACCCCAAGACGAAAGAGCGTCCACACTCGGGAGAGCAGAGGGAGTAGGTGTGCTGGGTAGTCTAAGCATATTAATTGAGTCAATCCGAGGGAAAACCCATCACACGAAGGCCCACTATGGTAAAACCTGGGGGTCTTAGGTTAACAAGTCTTCCCTTCATCATCTCATACCACTTGGGTAAGCCCTCATTGATACTTGGGTAAGCCTTTACTGATATTTGTTTTTAAATGACAAATATATTTTATTAAAATAGCTAGGACTAGACATAACTTACCAGAAAAGAAAGCAAACCAAGTAGAAAGTTACACCAAAGATTACATTGAAAGATTAAAATCACAACAATTCTCTCATTCCATAACTATCTTGTTTGATTTATTTTGAATCTGCAAGTATGAGAGTGATTTAATCTCTCCAAGCATTGCCTTTGTTGTGACTCTCCTATTGTTGTAGATAAGACCATTTCTAGCCTTCCAAGTACTCTACCTACTGCCTTTTAGTGTTCTCCACCGGGGTTGACAGTATAGTGACTCAGTTTGCTCACAGCAAATGCGACGTCCAGAGCGAGTGCAATGCGTAGCATACATCATACTACCAATAGCATTTGCATACTCTAGTTGAGCCACAGCTCTCCCAGAGTTCACCTTCAGTTTCACACTTGGATCGAAAGGTGTGTTGAACTCCTTGATGTTGAAGTGTTGGAACTTTGTCAGAATTTTCTCTATGTAATGTGATTGACTTAGAGAAATCTGACTGTCAGTTCTCTTCACCTTGATGCCAAGAATGGTATCCACTTCTCCCAAATCTGTCATCTTAAAGTTCGAAGATAGATATTTCTTAGTTTCAGAAATATCTTCTAGGTGAGAGCTAATGATCAACATATCATCAACAAAAAGACAGATTATCACCGTATAATCTGGTTTGCATTTAGTGTAAATGCATCTATTAGCACTGTTATGTTGAAAACCGAAGGCAGTCACAGTGGTGTCAAATCTCTCTTGCCATTGTTTTGGAGCTTGTTTGAAACCATACGGAGATTTGATAAGTCTGCACACTTTGTTCTCTTGTCTGGGTATCACAAACCCCTCTGGTTGCTCCAAATAAATCTCCTCACTTAAATACCCATTTAGAAAGGTTGTTTTCACATCCATTTGATGAACGTACAAACCCTTAATTGTAGACTAATGCTTCAACGGTCTTAGGAATATAAATTTTCATTGGGCTTATCTTCCACCAACCTGAAACATCAAAAGTATCAATCATATTTTCTGTCTCATCGCTCAAATAAATATCAACTTCATTGTTATCTATCTTAGCTCCACTTTTTGCCCTCAAAATATTTCAAGTAGCCATATTCTAAGTGAACACACTCATCATCATCAACCAAATTAGTTACGGAAGACGTTGTACTCTTTGGCTGTTTTTCTTTACCTATTTTTGACTTATAATCATCAAACAACTCCATCAATGTTACATTCACTAAGCCTTCATTTCATCTTCTTTCTTGAAACCTTTACCATATATCAAAGATAAACAATACCCAAGGAAGGACATCTTGTTTTGGGGTCTAAACTAGGGCCACATATAACCAAAAATTCATGTTGTGCAAATTATCCCAATATTTTTTGAACTTTGTTTTTATATACAAACTCATTTTTTTCTTCTTCTCTTCATGATTTGCACACATTTTTTGTTATATTTTTGTGCATTTTGCAAAGCTAAAGAATACCAAATTTGCAGTCGCATATTTAGACCCCAAAAGTTTCTTTGTCACATTAAAGAAAACCCTTAAAAACCCCATAAATATCCTATTAATACAAATAAGTATAATACAAAAAGATAATCAAATTCCATAAATAAGACAGAAGATAATCATTCAAATTTTATATTTAGAAGAAAGTGCTTTAAATAACATACATTGCATTTTCAAAATCATTTTCATTGGGTGCCTCCGCAACTTTATCACTTTTTTTTCTTTTCTTTTTTGACATTCTTGTACTATCTACATTAACCACTTCACCATGAAAATATAATATATAACTCGAATCCACCTCTTGAAGCCTATTATCAAATAGAGTATAAAACATTAGATTATTAGTAACAAATAAAACAAATATAATTATGAAACAAAGTATATTAACAAAGATGATATAAAATACTTTTCAAATGCCTTTTCAAACTTAAGTGCGGTTTCCAACATTAAAAATATAGAATTTCATTGAGTTTCTACGTCAAGACATGACTTCCTTTCGCAATCAATCTTTTCCTTTTCAAGACAATCTTTGAAGGCTTGAAATCTAGAAGAAGACGATCTCAAATATCTCATCGCATTTCGATTTTAGATATGGAACTAAATTGTTCTTCTAAATCATCCCTGACAACAAGATTTATAATATGAGCGTTGCATCGTAGATGTAAAAACTTACAATCCAATATAGAATTGGGACCCTTAAGCATTCTTTTTAGAAAGTTGATTGCTCCATCATTGGATGAAGCATTGTCCAAAGTTACCGTGAAAACTCTCTCAATACCCCATTCTTCTAAGCAACGATATACCAGTGTTCCTATAGTCTCAGCCCCATGATCCTATAGTCTCAGCCCCATGATTTGATATCAGACAAAAATTAAGAATTTTATTTCTAAGCACCCAATCATCATCAATCCAATATGGGGTAAGACACATATAATTTAAGTTTTGAACTGATGTCCATGTGTCTGTGGTAAGAGATACCATTTGATTTTTTAAATAAACTTTTAGGTTTTTTTTTCTTTCTTCTTGGTATATCTTCACACAATCCCTAGCAATTGTCCATCTAGATGGAAACTTAAACATCGGGTTTAACTCCCAAACGAATCCCCTAAGTCCTTCATCATCAACCATACTAAACTGGCGGTTATCTTTTATGCACATACGAGCAAGAATGTTTCTACATTTTTCTTGGCTAAATTTGTGAGTAGCCAAGATACAACTACCTTCTCTACATTCCCTAGAAAATCTGTAGACTTATAACCTAATATAGGTTGTTTTTTACTACCTAATTGTAATAAGGCGAATTCTTGCAATATTGCTTCAAATGATTATTCATGTCACTTGTATCATTTGTTTTAGAACAAGCCGCAACCACTTGTTTACAAAATGAACATGTTGCTTATTTAGTTTTTTCATCCCCTAGTAAAATGGTTACAAACATACGTTCACTTTCTTCCATCATGTTTTTTTATCTTGCTAGCTCAACGGTTTAGTCATCAACACTATCATCCGGTTCCATTAAGTTTTCTTCGTCCACATCAATAATCGGTGCAATCATTTATACTCGCACTTGAAGTCTCGCTACCCGATGCTTCCATCTGTCATAAATAGGTTGATGCTTTCATCAATAATCGGTGGAAGCATCATGTTATCTTCAAACTGTTTATGACAGATGGAAGCATCAGGTAGCGAGACTTCAAGTGCGAGTAAAAATAATGTATCGGTTATCGATGTTGACAAAGAAAACTTAAAGGAATCAGTTGATAATGTTGATGACCAATCCGTTGAGCAAGATAAGAATCGTGATGGAAAAAAACTATCCTATGTTTGTAACCATTTTACAAGGGACGAAAAAAACAACGCATTAGGTTAGGTCTACATATTCGAGGGAAGGTGGAGAAGGTGGTTGTATCTTGGCTGCTCACAAATTTAGCCAAGAAAAATGTAGAAACCTCCTTGCTCGAATGTGCATAAAAAGATAATTGCCCGTTTAGTGTGATTGATGATGAGGCACTTAGGAATTCGTTTGGGAGATAAACCCGATGTTTAAGTTTCTATCTAGATGGACAATTGCTATGGATTGTGTGGAGATATACCAAGAAAAAAACTAAAAGTTTATTTAAAAGATCAAATGGTATCTCTTACCACAGACACATGGACAGCAGTTCAAAACCTAAATTATATGTGTCTTACTTCACATTGGATTGATGATGATTGGGTGCTTAAAAATAAAATTCTAAATTTTTGTTTGATATCAAATCATAAGGTTGAGAGTATAGTAAGACTGGTATATCGTTGCTTAGAAGAACGGGTATTGAGAGATTTTTCATGGTAACTGTGGACAATGCTTCGTCTAATGACGGAGCAATCAACTTTCTAAAAAGAATGCTTAAGGGTCCCAATTTTGTGTCGGATTTCAAGTTTTTGCATCTATAATGCAACGCTCATATTATAAATCTTGTTGTCAGGGATGGTTTAGAAGAACAATTTAATTCCATATCTATAATTTGAAATGCGGTGAGATATTTGAGATCGTCTTCTTTAAGATTTCAAGCCTTCAAAGATTGTGTTTGAAAAAGAAAATATTAACTATAAAAGGAAGCCATGTCTTGAAGTAGAAACTCGGTGAAATTCTATATTTTTAATGTTGGAGACCGCATTTAAGTTTCAAAAGACGTTTGAAATGTGTTTTTACTCTCTTTGTTAATATACTTTGTTTCATAATTATTATATATTTTTTCACTAATAATGTAATGTCTTATACTCTTTTGTTAATAGATTTGAAGAGGTAGAGGTGGATTCGAGCTATAAATTATATTTTCATGGTGAAGTGAGTTGATTTAGAGAGTATAAGAATGTCAAAAAAGTTAAGAAAAAAAAGTGATAAAGTTGTGGGGGCACCCAATGAAAATGATTTTGAAAATGCAAGGTATGTTATTTAAACCATTTACTTGTAAATATAAAATTTGAATGATTATCTTCTATCTTATTTATGGAATTTGATTATCTTTTTGTATTCTATCCGTAGTATCACTATATACATACCTAACCCCTCGGGTGAAGATACCATCACCCGACTATTTAGTTTGGGCTCGGTTGCTCACTGCGCCCAGATGATACGATACGTCTGTCGGTTAAAGTCCTAATACGACCTGATGTCCTGATATGGTCGTATGACCTAAACGTGGACACGATCGTATTTTATCCGATAATCCTAGCCAACTCTCACTGCAATTAACTTAATAAAAACGACACCCATTCTAAAAGTTAGGGCTCATTCTCAAATACACTTGCTGTTTTGAAGAAATCCCAAGAACCGTGTTTTGAAATCGAACTCCAGATCGTATTCTGCTTTCGTCAACAGTGAAAGGAACCTTACTATATTAATCAAATTAATGGATATAACTCGCACATTCAGACCCATATCTCGTCTGCATTGTGATTTCAGAGGTACATGCTTTTATTTCTGTCGATTTCGTATACATTAACTTCGGTTTTATCATTATTTTTCTTTCGCTTCTAGCTGCTGCTCGATTAGGTGTTTTGTATCTATCTTTGTAATTGTAACATTATGTTGGATGATTCCTCTAACATGATAATAAGAACGTGACTGAAAGCTAAAGATTACCTGATAGCACGGCAACTGCAGTCATGTTGAAGGATTTTATGAAGTCACTGATCGAGTTCCCGTTTAGGGTGTATGGTTAGGATGACTAAGGTGGAAGACCCACAAAGTTAAGAGGGGAGAGAGGAGGTCACGAAATTATGAGGAGTGACATGGTGGTGTTTAATCTCTCCCTAATACATCTATTTATACACCCAAGGCGAAACCCTAATTATGTTAGTAAGGACAATTACATCCATCGAATAAATGCCAGTTAAGAAACTTAGAGAGTTATTTAGGTCAATGATCATTTAAGAATAAATGATGACTTGGGTCACAAGTTAGTCAAGTCTAACACATTATATATTAATTTGCAAAATATCTTGAATTTTAGACTTCATTATAGCAAGGTTTCTTTCACATGTTGAAGAAAACCCCTGACGGTGAAGATGGAGATTTGGTCTTCACGTTGATTAAAGACAAGTCCTCTGATTTGTTGGCAAAATCGTATTCTAACTTCAAATTGATAAAGAGAGTTTAATCACAATTCAGGTAGTCATATTTCATGGCTTTATGCCTGGAAGGTTTTTCTTTTCTTTAGTTTTGGCTATGAAAAATGACGAATTTGCCTATCACACAGATAGCACATGTGAGACTTAACGGGACTTTTGGATGAAATTTAATGGAAAGGATGGGTGGTGCAAGATGTTTGGTTATAAATAAGGACGTCTAGTATGATTAGTTTTCGAAAAGGACGAGATCCATAATTAGTTATATTCACAAAGGACATAATTTGTAATTTACTCTATCTTCAACTATTCTACAAAAATGTGTCGACTCATACGAAACCGTTGTTTAAATAACTCACTGGTGTACGTTGGTTCGTCTATAAAATAATCTTTACGTAAGAGTGTCAATAGCTTCACGATCACGGGTCAAACACCAAATTGAGCACGTTTAAGAACCTAAATCATATCTATGAGTCTAGATTCAAGAAGCTAAATTCGAGAAGGCAAGAAGCTAAATCATACATGTGGTTGTGCTTGGGGTGTCGTCGGAGGAGTGAGAGGAGGCGGTGGCAGGCCTGGTGGCGTAGCGCTATCGGCACAGAGTGTCGGAGGAGTTGACTGTTCTTTTTTGCATTTGGGAATCGGGAGGTTGGGACTTGGGAGCGATATAATCGATAATGAAAGTTGAAACCCTAGTCTTTTAAATAAATTTGAAAACAAAAATTGCAAAAGATAGAAAAAATTCAATAAGGGACTAGATTCAAACCCTGCACCTCTGCATTGTGAAGGAGTCCCTTAACCAACCAAACTAAACTGAAACTGTATCTGATTCATTCTAAATCCTATATGTGAGTTCCCTTCATATTTTTTTATATATATTTCTAAAATCGATACTTGCAAGCGAAAAACCGACAGGGACCGAGGTCCCCTCTGACCCCTTAAATACTTCGCACCGGCGAGTGAAGCTTGGTACGTCATGGATACACAAAAACAACGACTATTCTCATGTGTTAACACACCCCAAATGTGAGAAACATCCTAACGCACTATGTTTTTAATCAGTAACGGATCTAATGATTTTTTCGATGTAGTCACTATTTTTAAATACTTCAATTTCATAGAAACATACATTAAAAAATCGATTCGGGTCGGGTCGGTCACATAGTACAAATACGACACAATAATAAAAAATAAGAAAACATAATATAGATAGGATAATCTTAACGAATTAAAAACATCCTATAGTTGTTCCTTATGAGTTTTCATAATACCTAATATTCAAGTTTCAACAACTTAACTAATAAGTAATTAATTGGCTAATTCTATTAATTTCTAAACTAATGCATAAAAAGTCACAAATAAAAATACAAAAATCAAACTAAATAACAATTATCTATTTATTTATCAAGATTTCACATTTGAAAGAAGCAAACAATTAAAACAATTAAAAGATAAGATTTAAAGACTAACTTTGAAGAACTGAAAACAATTATTATATAATACAAAAACCAAATGGTTGGTGAGACTCAATAACCACTATTCATAAGGTTAATTGCAATCGGTTTCCCCATTTCCCCAATCCCCCACTCCATTTTTGGTGCCACCTCATCATTCCCCACCCCTTCCCATTTTTCCCCATTTTAATTGCAATGGTTTCCCCACTCTCCCACTCTCCCAAACACCCCATAAAAACCCTCCCAATCCCCACTCTCTCTCTTTCCCCGTTTTTTCCTTCTCAAGGTCGGGACCCCAAACCCCTTCCCCGATCGGGGACCCCGAGACACCCGCAATGGTGTTCCCGAGCACCCCGATCCCACCGAACTCCCCCGAACCCTCCCCGATTCCTCCTCCCCGAAACCATTGCAATTAACCTAAGAAATGAACCAATCACAAATTTAACATGTCGCATGTTTTTTTTTCCTTTCTTCTCTGCATAAATGTGATTGCTTCAATTGTACTCAAAAGTCATTAATTGTTTTGCTTCAATTGTACACCAAACCCCACTCACCTTTTCCCTTTCTTCACGTTTTCTATTCTCTCTACAACAACACCATCTGCTCCAGTTTACGCAATCAACGACGATCAAGGTTTCTTTGTGAGAGATTAACTGCAGGTCAAAGGAGTTTCTTTGTGAGAGATCGACGATGTGTCTAACATCTCACACTGATTTTAAATCTGACGCAACACACATTCTCTGTATCGATTTATCTCTCTCTAAACCTAAGCGCCACCGCCGTTTGTGGCGATGCTAGGCTTCATCATGTTTATCTGATGAGCACTGATCTGTTGTTGGCCGGTATATAATCGTTACTTATTTTATGATTCTTGGCCGCTAATTTCTGCCATAGACCACCATTTTCATCGCCGGCCGGGGCTATCGCCGCCGCCTCAAGAGTCCGCTTCCTTGGGCTGGGATCCGAATCTTAAAATCGGTGAGGCTTTGGTGGCGATGGATGGCTGCGATGATGGTTGGTTGTTCTTTCTAGCGTTTTAAGCATCGGATTTAGGGGTTATCGCCGGCGATAGCCCAAGGATTACATTATGTGCAGAGCTTGAGTGAAGCCTGTTATGTGGATTAGTTGGTAGTTCTACTTTTTTTACCTTTTCTGTGTTTGTTTGGTAACTTCTTTCCCATTATCATGACCTGAAAACGTTCACTGATATGAGTATGGTGCAGTATGCTTTTAGCTATTGTTTATTGCTGTGATAATCCTAGATGGTTCTTTGGCTGTGATGATCGTTCTTCACAGATCTGAGCCTCTTTCGTGTGCTTAAACATGGTTACATGGGTTTACGTTTGTGGTCGCTTGAGCTATGGCTGTGATGATCATTCTTCACAAATCTGCGCCTCTTTCGTATCAATTAGTGACTTGGCACAATTTGATGGATCTGTTCTTCAAGGCTATGATGAGAATCTGTATGATTTTATTGGAACAGAGATATGATAATCTCTGTTTTGGCGAGGCAAAATATTTGCAGCCACGGTAGATATGTCTTTGTTTGCCCCATCACGTACGGATCTGAGCCCAAATTTTCTTTTCGAACAGCAGATCTGAGCCTAATGTTCACCTTTTTCTTCATTTAGAGTAGTGGCTAAATAGATTTGACAATGCTTGGCTAAACGATCGAGGTTTGATATATTTATTTGTGCATATTATATTTTACATAGTTAAAGTTGCATTATATTTCACCCTTTTTGTTTGTTCTTATGTTGTTTTTGAGACATCAACCCAGTAGTGATTTTAAATTAGCTTTATCATGAAATATGGAAATTTAGCACACTAAATATTTGACTTTGGGTTTATATAGGTTACTCAGCTTAATATATAAGCATGAGCGATGGTGACGATTATCTTGGAATTCATAACTAAAGAAGTTGCAGCTTTATAATATGGCAGGCAGAATGAGGTAATATTTATGAATGTTGTTTATATAAGTTATTCTATGTGGTGGTTATCATGACAGTCCTTTATTTGACAGTGCTTCTGTGGTGTCATTGTGGTTTTTTTTAGTGAAATTGACGTACGATGTTAACTACAGACTGTATTCATTTTCGTTGGCTTTGAACCCACTTGACATTTTTTATAGCTATTTTTGTATATCTTGACCCGTTTAAGACGAATCATGAACTGAATCAACCTATTTAAAGTAATTAAATTTGCATCAAACATGGTTTAGATGATTGATAAGGGTGTTATTTGAGGACTAAGGTGTTAAATATTTTTATTCAGTTAAGGGCTTTACAAATTTATCATTTAACAAAACCAAATTTCTTTTGGAAGTGGTAATCTCCCTCTATGTATGAATCTAAGCTTTATAATTTCCATTGCTTCTTGCTGTCTCCTTAGATACATGTAGGTTGTCATTTTTTCGGAGGAGCTGCAAGACAAAATGGTCGTTTCAAGTTTCTAAAGAACATCCAATATCGGTCATTTTAAGTTTAGTATGCTGCTACCAACATTAACCTCCTTTCAAACAAGTCACTTTTGCTGTGTGCTAATTCTGGAAATTAAAGACCTGAATTTGGAGTTCAATAGCAAATTCACTGTAAATGCTACATAAATTATTTATCTACCTGAAGGCACTTAAATGAATATATATTGAATAGTATTGGTCTGCAAATATTAGGAACATCCTTGGAAATGTAAAGCATGTGCAGAAATCACTGTTACAAATGAATGAAAAAAATGATATGGTCCATATTCTCACCTAAAAATATCCTCATTTCTCATAACTTTTTAGCCTTTTTATTCTTGGAGTATTTAGTTGCAAGTCCACGAATAGTACACATGGATCATAAGAAATAACCAATGTCTTAGTAGATGAAGATGAGGACGGCTTGGCGTGTATGTAGTAGTAGATAAATTGGATTCGTGAAGATGAGGACGGCTTGGTGTATGTTTGTCTATGATTTGAGGGCTATAGAGATCATTTGCAAATCTGTATGTATAATAAATTTATGTATTTCACAAATATATGACATAGCTGTAAGTGAATATTTGTTTACAAATCGTTCGCATTATATGTTCTAGATAGTCACCACATTTATCAGTGGTGTGTAGTACTAAAAATTTAATTTGGTTAAATAATACCTTGGTTTGGTTTTCTCTTATTGACCATGGTGTATACCTACCCATGGTGAAACCTTGGACTCCCTCGCAGGTGGTAAAAACTATTGTATCTTCAATATGACTTTCATTTTACCCTCGCAAGTGGTAAAAACTATTGCATCTCAAATTAACACAAACACCACTGCATGTCACTTTTTTTGTAAAAGTTGGATTAACAATGTAACCACGGTCTCCCGCCGCAACGCGCGGGCGAGTCACCAACTCGTACACCATAAATTTTGATTTTCTTGTGTCCTTGTGTAAGGGATTTTTTTTTTATTTTTTTTTTTGGCTAAGTTTAACTTGGTTGTATATTGAGCTATTTTTTTTTAAATTGCCAACAAACATAGAATTGCCCAGATATTTCGTATGGGGTGACCCAATGACAAAAGATCACCGTTAGTTAGCCTAGCTCAGCCATACGGAACCCTTAAGCACACCCAAGTTATTTCTAGTTCCCAGAAAAAACCACCCGCCCAAAGGCCCATTGGTGATAATATCCGGTCGCTCTTGGGATCGAACTATAGACAACAAGATCCTGGTGTTCCATCATAGAGCTCTCATGCCTCAGAGCAATAATGCTAGGAGCAAGGATAGAACCTCACTATATATTGAGCTATTATTAGGCTTTTTTTAAAGAGTGTGTGGGGGGTAGGGGGGGGGTTGCTCATTCATGTTGCCTAGGCTACTAATATCTGAGCAGAAATAACAATTAAAAATAAAAATAAATGCTTACACTATAAATAATCTTTGAAACCTTGAAATTATATAAATTTTGATTTTCTTGTGTTAGGGAATTTGGGCTAAGTTACACCATAAATAATCTTTGAAACATTGAAATAATCTTTAAAATCTTATCTTTTTTTCTATTGGGGCTAAGTTTAATTTAGTTGTATATCGAGCCTTTTTTTATGAGCGAGTGAGGGAGTGTTTGTAATTAAAAATAAATTATAACAGGAGTCGAACTAGGGACCTCCAAAAATCTACAACTTCGCGCTACGGTGTAAGATCATCGGGACATATTTTTATTTTTGTTTATAATCTAAAACAAATTATATATATTAATTCACCATGAGTAAAAATAATATATTCACTCAGAAAATCCGCACATAATTTATACTAGCCACTTACCCGG
>JBCNJP010000002.1:9222751-9242615 GCA_039602395.1 Deinandra increscens subsp. villosa | reverse complement strand
TGATGTGGAGATCGAAGACGTGCAAAATCAAGCAAAACAGGTGGTGAACGGGCACCGGTTAAAGCCTTATTTGGAAGGTCAAGATATCAACATGCTAGAAGCGGACAAAGTGAGCTTTCTTTTAAGCTCACTTGGTGATGAAGCAATCTGAGGCGAACCGAAGTCGACTGGCGACTTAACTCCCAGCTTTGTACAGGTTAATTTTCATTTTGTTTTGTTTCGTTTTTGTTTTCTTTTGTTAACCATGGAAATACCCAAGTGTGGGGAAGTCTCGGGTGTATTTCGGTACTTCGGGATAGTGTTGGGGACAACACGAATTCTTTACGGGGGGTGAGATGGAAAACAAAGTTTTTAGAATAGAAATAAAAGTTTTTGAGTTTTTGAGTTCTTTTTAGTTTTTAGTAGTTTTCTTAATAAAAAATTTGGGGTTAAAATAGGGGTTAAAAATCAAGTTTTGGTGGAAAATAAGCAAAATTTTTGAAAATTTTCGGAGCTGGCTAGGGCCGAACCGTAGCTTACGGTTTACAGGGCTTCCCCTACGGTTCAAGCAGGCTGGGCGACGGTTGGGAATTTTTCCCAGGCCAAACCGTAGCTTACGGTTTACAAACCGTAGCTTACGGTTTGGCCTGGGAAGCCGTGTGCGAGTTTGACGCAGCAATATAAAAAAAAAATAAAAAATAATCTCACTTAAACCCAGCTGCCATCATCGATCCCCACCCATTTCTTCTTTCACTTTTCCTTTTCTCATCTTTCATCTTCTTCCTCTCAACCTTCAAGAACCCTAAAATCCCCAATTTCACAACTTTCTCAAATCTCAACCGATTTTGATGATTCTTTAGTGCATTTTGAGTATTTTTTCGAGAGGAATCATAATATCACACATAGCTTTCGCTGATTTCGAGTTTTTGGGTGGATTTTCTGGGGGTTACAAGGTCCGAAAATTTTGAATAATTTTTTGGGGCTTTTCGAGTTTGGTCCATCATTGTGAAAGAAGGCTTCATTAGTCACACCTCTACACTTCAAAGGTACGATTTTTATGACTCTTGGTTGCTTATGCTTGATTTTTGAAGGTAAATGTTAGAATTTTTCTCTGCATATTGTTAGTCCCCACTTGCTTGTAACATGAAGTTAGATGTTTAGGTAGTGATTGTTATGCTACATTGTGTTCGTGGTTGTGATTTGGGTGTTAGAAATTTGAGAATGCAGAATTTTGGTAGAATGAGTTAAATTTTTGCTTGGTTTTGTTAATGGTAATGATGCTAGTTGTTTTAAAAGTCACAACCATGGTTTCAAGCAAGTGTGGGGATGTGAATTTTGAATTGTGATGCTAATTTGTTCAAATGTTGAATTGTTCATGTGTGTAGATGAAGAAAGTGTTTGGAAGTAGGGGAAAGGGTAAGGCTCCGGCCGAGTCCTCACGTGCCCAAGAACATGAGGCACAAAAGAAAAGGAAGCTTCAGCAACAACAAGCTGATGAACCAGAGATCGTTTATGTGAAGCAGCCATGGGAAGGAGGCCCTTTAACTGATATGCCCGACGACGAACAACCTCAGCTCTTTATTGATAAAATGAACACACTCAAAGACAAGAAGGAGGGGTTTATTTGTGAGAAAGAGGTACCCGATAAGCTTTTTCCATGGTTCGGTGTTCAAAAGAAGTTTGAGGCTTTAGGTTGGGAAGCTGTCCTTAAATGTTATGATGGAGAGAAAAGCAAGTTATACATGGACGAGATTGAGGAATGGGTGTCCACACTGAAGCTTCATGTGGGTAAAGGTCCGGCTCAAACAAAGTTGACAGGATGGGTGAACGGAGATAAGGTCACAATGTCCTTTGAGTCTTTAAACCAAATTGCTAAATTTGACTCAAAGGCCGCGAAGAATTATGTTTACCCGAGCTTAGATGATATATACCATAAACCAGAGACTCACCCAACTTGGAAAATGATGCTTTCTGAATTATTTTTGCCGGGTCGAGATTTAACGATACTTCAGAGAGAAGATTTGAAGCTGAAGCCGAAGTTGATTCACTTGATCATGACACATAATGTCATGCCTCGTCGTGGAGATAAAGGGGTGGTACGCAATCCCGAGGTGCCAATTCTTTATGCGTTAATGCACGGGACACCGTTGGTATCTTTTCGTTATTTGGTGATATATAATATTTGGTTCAGTCGGAACAGCAAGGGGCGGAAGATTGTGCCTCACTGTCGGTTAATAGCAGCATTATTGAAGAAGGCAAAGGCGATTACTGCTGATTCAGTGGGGTGTGGCAAGCGACTGAGTCCCTTCAAGTTGGAAAATCTGGGCGTAAACTGGTTTTACATGGAAACAGACACACATTATACTTTGAGGAACTCGTCTGGAGATAGGAAGTGGTCAGTGTCAAAGGAGGGTGATCATGAGGACTCGGGAGATGAAGAAGATACTGAATGGGGACCTCCTCCACCGAGGATGAATGTAGAGGAAGTGAATTCTGGGGAAGATGATGAGATGCACGAGCAGGAGACCACAGTTGGTGCTGATGCGGGTGGTTCAAGAAGAAGTTTTGGGGGGTCTAATTTTCAATACGATAGGCAGGAGCTAAACCCCAACTGGGCTCATGAGGGAACGATGGCGGAGGTGATAAGAAATGCAAGGCCTAGTGTTTATGGCAGCTGGTCGGGGTCAACTCGGGTTGAATTTGATCACATCACTCGAGTAGGAGCGAGTCAAGAGAGAGCTATGAAGCAAATGTTTGATCAGCAGGAAGTCTGGAATCGTGCCAATGCCTATGCCTTCCAACAAGAGATCAACCACCGGTACGATGATGACAGGCAGCGAAGAATGCATGACCAATGGCATGCGGGGCAGGAGGTTGTGTCGGACCCTCCGATGATTGATTACGCTACATTACCGCCCTATGATGGGAGCATCCGATATCCCGTGCCACCACTCCATCATTCTCAGTGGATAGATCCGAGGCAGGGCCAGTCATCAGAGCAGCCGCCTCAGCAACAAGGGCAAGATGGTGCGTTTGGTTTTGGGGAATTCACAGATGCGTTCACGCAGATCTTCGGGCCACCTCACCCGCGGTACTATTGAGAGGTTTTGTTTTCTGTTCTTTTATTTTATTTTATTTTGTTTGTTTCTAGTTAGTTATCTGCTGTTTGTTTTGGGATGGTTGGTTGGGGGAGTATGTAGGGTCTTTTCTTTTTGTTGTGGTTGTTTGTTAGATTTTATGATTGGGTTGGTGGTTGGAGGTGTAAATTTAAGTTTTTCTAAAAAAAAAATAAAAAAAATAAAATAAAAATAAATAAATAAAAAAAATAAAAAATATAAAAAATGAGAAAATGAGTTTAGTTGGAACCGTCCGTCCTCACAAAGCTTCCAAAACCATACATTGGGGGCAATGTATCCCAAGTGTGGGGATGGGAGAAATTTTGAAAATTTTTGTGTTGCAAGCTCTTGACCCCGGTGATTTTAAATGAGTTGAATTGTCGGATTGATGGTAGATGGTGGAGTTGATGTTTCGGTTCCTTGTCATGGTCATAATTCCCTTAATTGCAACATGTTGCCTAGTTAGTCGATAGAATTTTAGTCAAGGTTAGCATGCTTTTGGTGTAGTAATCCACATAATGAACCGGCAACCCATTTCCACAAATTGTGAGTTTTGTGCCTACACTACTATTATCATATACATGTTTGTTCATTGAGTGTGGCTATGTGTTTATTACTTTAGAACTTGTGCAATTGATACGTTCCGAGATCTCAGTTTGAACATGTGGCAAAAGTGATTTAGGCATTTAGGTTAAGCCTCGTCTGGATGTGTGCGAGTGTGGGAATTGGGGGTTGGGCCTCATGCATTACATATATGAGCTTGGTAAAAGTGAGGGGCGGGGGTTTGGGTCCATTAGAAGCCATGTTGGGCCTTTTGCTTATTGATTGATCACCCGAGCCTATTCCACTCATTTTATTACCCCTAGTGTTCAATCCGGTTTTTAGTTCGTTTGCCATTCATAGATAGATGTGAATAGTATAGTTGGTGAAAGTTGTTAGATTCCATTGTGTAATCTAAGCGTTCGACGCTTTTTACATGAACCATTCAAAAAAAAAAGAGATAGAAAAAAGAAAATGGCAAAATATGAAGATCGGTTGATTGAAATATTGATGCTACAAAAAGAATGTGAAGTTATTAGTTTAGTTCAGTCGTGATGCATATTTTAGTTGTTTGCTTCTTGCTCGATTGTAATAAATAGGCCGGATTGTGATCACTTGAGCCACTTCAAAAAATATTCCCATTCCGCACCCTACACCTAGCCCCGTTACAACCCATTTTAAGACCTATTGATTTGCATGCATGTTTTAACTTACTTGAGATGGAGGTTCGAGAATTGTACAAGCTTATGATAGTGAGACAACACATTTGCCAAATGAGTGCATACTAGCTTGTCGCGCTAGCCTTTAAATGTAAACCGAGAGGAGCGTTGATTGTGAGGGGTTTGTTATGTGTATTATGGACCGGAAGCATGTTAGGTTTGACTTAAGTTCTTATGGTTTGATTGTTGCATTGTTGTTCTGGCTAGTGCATCCATAATGTTGGGAATAGGGTATGACTTGGAACCTTAACTGAAACTGGGTTTGACTGGGTTTGTTGGTTGGATGGCAAGGAAATAATCTTGAGATTGCTTGGGGTCAAGCAACGGGTAAGTGTGGGGATGTGACGGTTGCACCGTATTTTAGTAATTAACAATAATAAATGCGGGTGGTTAAGCTAGTTTTTATAGTTATTTCCTATGATGTGTGGATGATTACGGTTTTCCAAGTATTTGCAGGTTATATGGTGCTTAAAGGAGTCAAATATGGAAGCATTGGAGGAACCGGGTCGAATATGATCCGTTAGCAAGGTATGACAATTTGAAAGCAAAAGAATTGAAGTTGTTCGAAGCTGCGCAAACCGTAGCTTACGGTCTGACAACGCGTAGCTTACGGTTTGATGGAGAGTACAGCTAACATGCAAACCGTCGCCCAGCCTCTTCCAGACCGTAAGGTACGCCCAAACCGTAGCTTACGGTTTGGTAAACCGTAGCTTACGGTTTGGGCCAGATCAGGAGTCGTCAATTTTGGTTAAAACGCGAATTGGGACGGGTTTTCACTAGTCTCTTCGACTGGAAACCCTGGGGAGACGACTGGAGGCGATTTTGGACGAATTTTAGAAGCAAGAACGAGTTTGGAGAAGATAGCTAACATCAAGATAACATCAAGATCATCCATGGCATCCAATCATCATCATCTTTGCAATCAATTTCGCCATGAGAGGCTAAGTCTTTGTGTTCTTCTTGGATGTAAGGTTTTCATGTAAACAACTTGACTTTGTGTATTTGATTTCTGGAATATTGATCTAATCATTCGATGATTTTCAATATGATGTTTGTGTGATTGTTTGTAAACGGTTAACACTTTGTTGAATCTAATTTGCGAACCATACGTTCTTGGTGCCATTGGCAATCGGGATTTAGTGGGAAGGGATTAGGATTGGCATTTGTTGACTGATCATCGGGTGATAACCTCGTGTTTATAACCCGAGTACTTAGTCCCCTTTTATCACGAACAATTACACTTGCATGAATCATGTCTATGTGGTTCTTTCCAGTATACATTCATATTGTTGTTTCACATGAAAACCTGAAATCCGAGAAGATCACTTTTGTTTCATTGTTAATCGCAAACTCATCAACTTTCTACAATTTGCTGTTCAATTTTTCAGATACAAGCTTTAACATCAAACAAATCACTGTGATTCATCTTTTCATTCAAGACATCTTAGTTAATTACATTACAATTTGTATTCAAGGTAACACACATTCCACATTCTCCCTGAGTTCGACACCCGCTTACCGCTATATATTTAGTGTTGTTGGGTTTATTTTTGCGTGAGACTTCGACATCACGTCAGGCGCTGCCAAAGAGCAAAGAAAACTTTCAAATCAAATATATGTTTTTCCAAATTTTGAAAATTTTCATAAAAAGGTGAAGAAACCGATTTCAAAACAACACAAAGTTGACAAACCTAAAGTTACTCCTCCAAAGGTAACTAAAACTATTTTGAAAAGGAAACCTGAAATGAAGAAGGTTGAAATACCTAAAGTCACTACTTCAAAGGTGACTAAAACAACTTTCAAATCACCTGGTATTTGGAAACCAAAATCAAAGGCAGCTACAACTCAAATTCCTGATTTTTCAAAGGGCATGTGTTTAAAAGAAGTAACTTTCATTGATTCATCGGGTTTACCCAGAACCACAATGGCCTGGGTTTTAATGGCTAACTAATCTCTCACAGTGTGCAGGAACAGTCAAGGAGGAGGACTTTCATTAACCTTGTTTGTTTGTGATAGTGATTGTTCCAGGCACAGGATAGGAGGCATCTCTCTACTACATGACATGAAGGTTTCAATGGAGGGTATGTCTCTATTTGAGAGGTAAATCTGAAAAGATCAGCAGAAAATGTAACATTGTCTGAATTGTTTGTTTCTTTTGGCTAATTTGATGTGAAGTATGGTTATGCATGAAACAAAACCCATTTCTGAAATTTTTCAAAAGATAAACTTTGAAGGTTAGCTTTGCCAGTTTTTAGTACATATTTAGTATTGTGTCAGTGAGTGTTTAAAAAAAAGGGAAAAAAATCAAATATATCAACAAAAAAAAAGGTGTGTGTTGTTATTAAAAATCAAAAAGCAAGGGGAAGAATAGAAAAGATGAAATAGTAGACCCCTCAAAAGTAGACCCCCCTCAAAAAATTGTGCTTTGTGCTTTTTAATTTTTAATCTTTTGTTTGTGCGTTTGAGAAGGTGGGAAGTGAAATAAACTTCCGTCTTGGAGATGGCTGACACGCGTAAGGCAGACGTGAAAGACATGATCCATGGTGATATGTTGGTAGGCTCGGCTCTTTAATCTGAAAAGGTATGTGTTACACACTTAAAGATAACGTATGGCAGTTTGTTGGGTAACGGCACTTAGGTTAATTGCATTTCTATTTGACTGCATGTTCAAGTTCCCGATACACACGCTTGTCTCCAAGAGTGTGAAAATGAGCTCAAAAAGTCGGTGTCCCCTCTGCTTTGCGTGAGCAATGACCTGGGGATGCTTCTCGTGTATGTAAGGCTCTCCTCTGCTTTGCGTGAGCAATGACCTGGAGTTGTTCATACATACGTGCTTCTAGATCACCTAAAATAAAAAAAATAAAAAAATATATATATACACCCAAAAGATGCCAAAGAGCACATCAAAAGAGACCCTCAAGAGTCCAAAACCCTCAGCCTTTGTCACTGATGAGAGCATTATTAAAAATGTTTCAAAAAATTCAGTTGACTTTGTATATTATCCCAAAAATCTATGTGATCTATTCTTTCTCTTCTCAACCAAGTCTCGAGCTCAGTTTCAAACTTCTGGTTTAGGTTGTGAAAATATGTGGTAGGGAATTTATATGCTTGATAGTGTGCAATAACATGTACCTAGGATTTGTTGAAACCCACTTGCTGTTCATAATTAATGCACCTTAAAAGATAATAAAGTGACAAACAGCCTGATTAAGAAAAGGGTTAGAGTTTAAAGTGGATCAGTATATTGGCAATCACCTGGACGTGTTCGAGTAACAGAAGCTGAAAAGGGTTCCTCAGTCAGATTCATACGGTTTGATCCCACAGAAACCTTCTCGTTTAGTAATTTGGTATGTTTGTTTTTATTTTTATTTTTATTTTTCTTTTGGGTTATCTTAAGTTTTTTTATTGTTTATTTTTCAACCATGGCCAGGTTAATTTAAAGGTTTTAATAAGTTTTTATGGGTTTGTGCAAGAAGGTATCACCCCTCCAGAATCTCAGGGGGAGATAATGTGAAGAGTCCTCGGGTTCAAGGGAAGTTTTTGGTAAAATTATTCTAACCCGATAACCAGTCATCATGTCTGGATAGTGTCTGTTCCATGTTGTGTTTGACAGGTTAAGTGAGAAAGACAAGTCATGGAGAAGAAGGTCAAGGACTCAGTTGACCAAAGCAACAAAAAAAAAACTCTGCTACTGATCAAGTTGAAGAACCAGCCGGAAAAGGACTTACCCTATGCTTAAGGGAAGTTTGTTGGTTGTTCAAGTAAAGCTTCCAAAGACTCAAAAGAAACTGATCATATGTTGAGGGGAAGCTAAATGCCGTCAGTTCAAGATGTACAATTAAGAAGGCCAAGATAGAGGTTTTTAAAATTTATCCTCTGAAGTTAAGACAAGACAGTTACTGATGATTCAGCAAGGACTCAACAGTTTTCAAGAAGGAGCAAGTATTTGAGATTCCTCCTCTCATTACGTGTTTACCATTTGAAGTTCAAGCTGATGCTGATAAAGAGAAAGAGCCATCAAACATCTCTCATGCTGCCTAATGAAGATTGTCCAAAATAAAAAAAAATTTCATCAACCCATGTTCAAGCCAAGAAGAAGACTGCAAGTCTGAAGATTGAAAGTAGAAGACATTTAATATCACAAGCCAAGGGGAAGATTGTAAGGGTATAATTTGTGGCTTGTGTATTAAATCATCACTTGGCAGATTATTTTGAAGGCCTATGCATATGAATAGGTGTAAAATAGTTGGGTTTTCATTGTATTGGGTCATTGGGCCATTTTGGACATGTTAGGGCCCAATTAGAAAGAGTTTAAGGGGTGTTTAGTGGGCTTGTTTAATCAAATCCGAAAATTAGGTTTAGGATTTGTTTATCTATATAAACAAATCCTAATACTCATATGAGGGGCTAGCTAGTTGAAAGAGATACAAGGGGGCTTTTCGGGTTGTGTCAAGCTTGTGTACCAGACGATTATTAATCGTGTGCACTTTGTTCCAGGTTTTATTATTTTAATTATTGTGTTATTTGATTTCTATTTCTTGCATCTTGAATCACTCGATTGACTGGATTCCGCACACTCAATCGAGTAGTGATATCGTGTTTAGAACCGGTTTCGGGACTTACAAAGGTATGCCAGGCCCTGCGAAGAAGGGTCACATAACAAATCAGCTTACAAAAGAAGCATATGTAGGTTCCTCTACGCAGGACATTATAACAGCACATTAGCTTCTAAAAGAAGGGGCAAAAGACCCTTCGCGATGAAGCTAAGGTAGAATAAAAACTTTAAATATCACCTTCAGGTGAAAAACGCATGAACCCTCTATGCGAAGGACCTTCTACGATACACTTAGAATTTCGGGCCCAAGGGCCTCAAACCAAAAAGACATTACTTTTTGAGGAAGTTATTCTAGAAGGCTTCGCTCAAGGCCACTAATTAGGAGCCTTGTGGTTGCATGCACCTTTTTAAAAAAAGAAGAGGTTTTGCATAAGTATATGAGACTTATTAAGAAATCCGTCACATCAAGTCGAAAGCCCATCATTAAGGCTACAAAAAGAAGTAGGCCTCAGGGGGGCCCAACGATCACATTCCCCACTAAAAGAAATCCATCAAAACTTTGTGGTCCTCAATAAAAGGCATGACACAAACAAGTTATGGATTACAACAAAAGGAGGTCAAAGTATGGGGTTATCACAATATTACCCATCGGACTACTATAAGGACCGAAGAGGCCATGACCAAGGTCTTCGGTAGAAATCCTATGTAAAGAAAACATAGAAAATAATACATTCACAAAACACATAAGTTTTGATAAACGCAACCACACCTGTGAAGCTTCTTTAAGAAGGCCTCATTTGGTGTAAAAGTGAATCCTTCGGGACAAGCCCCCTTAGTGGGCTCGATCAGGGAAGGACGCTCCAAAAATAACCATCTGAAAAACGTTAGAAAAAACAAAAGCAAAAGGATTATAAAGTTATGTGCGATACATATAACTATTCCATCGCACTATCAGTTCTAACAAGCAAAATACAAGGGACTAGTGGGGACTTGATGGGATATCCCCGTCAAGAAAGACCCTTCTAGTCAAGGATGGCGAAGGCTTCCAAAAAATACTTATGAGATAAGTAAAAAGCCTGAGTGCCAGAGAGCGACAAATGGCTATCTGGTTAAAAGTGGACTACATAAAGTTCACGTATAAAGCAGTCTTAATAGAATTGCTTTACACTTGGGGGGACTTGATAAAGTATCCCCCACATCGGATCAATGCCTATAGCCTAGGCCCAAGATAAGGAGACGATTGAGCGACATCAAAGCCCGGAATATGAAAGGAGTCCGGAAGCCTTCGGGAAGGAACTGACGTTAAATAAAAGCAAAGTCCTTCAGGAAGGACCCCGGCGAAAGGGAACAAACTTGCGGGTCTCGTGGTAAAGGCTTATAGACCAAGTACAAAAACAAGGACCTTCGTGGACAGTAGAAGGAGGAGGGCTTGATCTTAGGCCTTTTTAAAGGAAATGAAATCAGCCCAACACTTTTTTCACCTGGACCTCAAAAGTATTGGACTTGGGGGGGGGGGGGACTTATTGGGCTATACCCCTATAAGGGCTACGCGGAAGCTCTAACCCAAGGAGAAGGGCTATGGTGAATCTTTACCCTTTGACTTATAGAAATATGTCCCTGAATGGCCTCGTCAGAGCGATACCCATCGCATAAGGGCTAAGGGCCCCAAGGACCCCGATAAGGGGGTCGCCCAGACGGAAGGGGCACACTCTCTTGATAAAAGGAATAAATCATACATGTCTAGTATCTAGGAGACACAAAGTACGTGAACAGTACCACAAGGACGGTGTGACAAGTTGACTTAGTCATTAAGTACATGACTTTTGTCCCTTCGTCAGAGTCATCCGTGCCCCTTCGCGAGAGTACTTGTCCCTTCGTCGTCCATACGTGCCCCTTCGTCGCAGTACTTACCCCTTCGTCGCAGTACTTGCCCCTTCGTCAGAATACTTGGCCAGGATTAAAGCTTAACCACTAAGCAACCAGCTAGGCAATGACAGCTCATGGACAGCTAAGGAGGATATTCCCTATAAATAGGAGACCTCCTCCACTCTCCAAATCAGGTTGGGAATGGGTTAGAAACCCCTTCTCTCTCTCTACACTCCCTCCCCAAAACCTTCTCCTGCATACACACACATATGCACGGGGGAGACCCAACGATGGCGATGATGGAAACGGAACGAAATACGTTCATACGGATCTGAGCCGGAGGATCTCACCCTCCACACACTTGTAGCTACTAGAATCCTACCCCGGGATTCTGGGACGCAACACAAGTCATACCTCTTTTTGAAGTTTCAATTTTGGCTTTATGGTGAGAAGCCGCCTCCAACAATTTAGCTATGTGATCTTCAAGTTTCATCTTCTTTTCCAGATGCTCAGTTTTAATTGTTGATTCATTTTCTTGAGCCTGTTTGAGATCTCTCTTGGCTTCTTGCTCGAACGTCACCAGTTTCCGGTTCCTTGTGGTCAAGAGTTCAGTTTTATTGTTCAATTCATTGATCTTTGTCTGATCAGCAACAGAACCGGAACTTGCCTTAAGGGCTAGTAGCTTCTTGTTCAATTCTTCAATTCTTGCTTCAGCTATGATCCATCTTCCATACACATCTGCAACCAAACTCTGTTGTTTCGCTTGGGCTAACATCAACTCATCAGAAAGGTCCTCATTCGAGATTTGCTGCATACTGGATATGTCAATCGGTGTGCTTCCTAGGAGTGTGAGTTTTCTTGCTGTAGGAGTCTCCATGCACGAGTCATCGTTCTTCAGATCCCATTGAGGGATAAAAGCTACACCAGCACTTGTGGCATCTAAGTTTCTTCCTATGTTGCTCCACAAAGTTACCAAGTCTATTTCCTTCTTCAACCAAGAAGAAGTAGGAATAGCAAAACTTGAAGTACCCCTCTGCGAGGAAGAAGACGTATGAACAAGAGTGGCTAAAGTAGCCAACGAGGTAATATCCTTCTGCAAAACATTCGAGTCAGAAATTGTTTGACCCTGAGGTATTTCAGGAGAATTTAGCAAATAATCATTAATGTCAAAATCTTCGTTGAGAGAAGGAGTTACCACTGTTTCCTTGGTTTTCTGTACATTCTCTTCTTGACAAGATTCCACCTCAACAATATCAGAAGCATCAGAAGTGTTTACCTTGGATTGACCGGGTGGGATTGGAGGTTCCAGCGTGGAGATTTTCTTTTAGAAACGGTAATGTCCTTGGTCACAGTCGCCTTGGAAGAACGCTTTGATTTTCCAGCACCCTTAGGAGGAAGAGATGCTTTTGATACAGTTGTCACCTGATCGCTTGTGACCTCTTTGGCTTTTCCCTTGGAGTTTCCATTACCGCCACCTGGCTCACTTCGTGTCACAGCAGCATTACTACCAACATTATCCATTTTCACTTCCGCTTCCGATCCTTCAACAGTCCTTTCAGCAGTAGTGCCCTCTACACCAACTTCTTTCTGCACATCATCTTGATTTTCAGGGGTCTCCTCAGGACGATAATCGAAAAAGGAAGAGGCTGTTTGTCGAAGGAATGGCATGGCCCCTTCCTCCATAATTTCTGCATCGAGATCAACATCTACATAACTTTTCAGTTGCATTGCTTTAAACAAATCCATCTCTGCAAATCAAACAAAGAAGTCAGTCAAAATTTGGAATTTTAGATTAATCAATAAAATGATGAAAGGGGGGGGGGGGGGGGATTCTTACCCTTCCCTCTATTTCTCAAAATGGGCCATAAATCGGGTGTAAACCAAGTCCTAATGATCCTACAAAAGAGCAACACTGCTTCCGGCAATTCACGGATAGGGCTAGCACATTCAACCAATTTATCAAAAAATTCCTTTTTATAGTCACCCGTTTCTGGAATTAAGTCATGAACAACGTCATCTACAACTCTCCATTCCATCTCCAAGGGCACACACCTATCGTCTACATAAAAGAATCGAGATTTCCAGGATCGAGGATTTTGGGGAAGAAGAGTGCTAACCCTAGACACTCCCCTCCTCTGTTTGAATGTGTACCAATCTCCCGCCATGGTGATCCTATAAAAGGCTCTAAACAATGTGACGCTAGGGGAAATACCCACAGCCCTACTAGTGGCCTCAAAACGACTCAATCTGGACAGACCTTAAGGATGCATCTGCGAGATGTGTACCTCGAAGAACATCAGGGCTTTAATAAGAAACTTGGTGAAGGGTAAACGATAGTTTCCAAATCGGAACATTTCCGCATAAATCCCAATTTTGCCTTTGACAAATGGAAAAATTGGTGTATCGGGAGGCGGAAGCGAAGGTTTCAGAGAAAGAGGAATGTGATATTTTGCGATCAAATCATCTAAATCTTTGGGAGAAAGAGTTGAAAACGAAATATGCATATTATGCTTACTTGATTCATCATCTACTTTAACAGAGGGAGATGCCATTGTAAAAAATTCTAAAACAAAAAAGTAAGAAGGTGTGAAGCGACTAACCTTGTGCCGAAAAATCTCGCGAAGAAATGCTTAGGTTTTGAAGAAAGAGAGAGTGACGACAGAAGAGAGAAAGAAAGAAAAGTTGTGAAGTTAAAAGGGTTTTATAATGATGCTCTTGACAGTTAAAATTCAAAATTCAAAAAACTGAAAAACTGTCTTGTCAAAATAACACTAAGCCGACACGTGTCCCCTACAAGTACTCAAGTACTGTCACGCCGAACGCCTATCTGACAAGGTAGTTACTCACTGCACTTGCAGATGCGGCTCATCACAGAATCTCCAACGCAAATGTCCCAATAACACATGCATATGCAATCCAACATAAAAATTGAGAAAGTCAGTAATACATGCATTCTCTCCTCCAAATTGCACGGTGTCGTCCTTAGCCATTTTTCTTCAAAAATAGCATAAGGACTGGGGGACTTGATGAGCAGTTTTGTCAAAATCTGCTTAATTGAATGCATTTTGAAGATTTTTTTCTCGATTGAAGAATGATGCGTGTTGCACTCTTTTTCCTTGATCTTGGTTTTTTCCCATAGGGTTTTCCCAGATAAGGTTTTTTAACGAGGCAACAAATCAAAAACGCATGTGGACATAAAAGATTGATCGACAAACCGGAAGTGAAACATGTCTTTAACCTTTAAAGTCCATCATCATTGCTTGAATAATTAATGGACTTAGGGGACTTGATGATGATAGGTCAAGATCGGACATGCAAGTGCCTCAGAAGTGACACTTCCAAAAGATTAACATCGCATATGGGGGCAAGGCACAGAGTGATACAGTTGCGGATGTTCAAGACGCAAGTGCATCTCTCTGACTTGTGAAGATGCGATTTCAGAGAATAGTATAAATAGACCATTTCATAGCTTGTAAAGGTCAACTTTCAGATCTAGAATTACACCTTGAACTATGTGTATTTCTGAATGTATTTCACTCGGTCTCAAATAAATACAAATCTCTTGATTCCGATACTTTTCTATTAGTTTATTCCATTCCTAGTTGGATCATAATATCTTAATCTACGTACGGTGAGGTTTTGTGATTCATCAGTCCTCGTGCACCACCTCAACTGTTTTTTTTTTTGTTAAATTTTATATGTGTGTTAGCTCTAAAAAATCCCATAAGTCCATACTAGACATTAAAAAAAACTTTTAGTCAATTACCTAACTAAATACCTATTTAATCATTTAGCTCATTATCTAACTATACACCAGTATCTAAATACTCATTTAAAATTAACCAATTACCTAACTAAATACCCATATACCCATTTAAAAATAAAAAAAACTTTTGGAATCTTGATCGCCGATCGAAAATCGGAATACCCAGTACCCTTATACTTAATACCTATTTCAGTGCTCCACCGCTCCACGCCTCACGGAATCTTGATCGCCGATCGGAATTGGGAAGTGGTGAGTCACAAGTGGGCGAACTCGACTATGGGCATTAATGCAACTTTGCGTTAGTTTGTAATTATCTAATAATCGTAATTTTAACTTTTTATCTTATATATATATCGATATTCGGGAATTTTTTGTGGACCTCCTGAAATATTTTTCTAGTTCCGCCCCTGACCCTAATCCGCCCCTTTACCCTAATCCGCCCCTTTATTGTTGTCATTGTGAGTGCAACATTTGTAAATCCTCTTCTCCGATTCACTCATGCAGTTCGAAACCTGTCCCAAATCTACGGCCATGAAAAATCTTGAGTGCAGGAAGTCATAGAACAACAGTTGGTTAATATCAATGGCTACTCAAGTAAACCGAAGAATGTTGCAAAGACTCCGATGGTTGATCTCGACATCTTCTACCCCGGTAATAATAGATTTTGTATCGGTGACAGGTTAATTTTATTCAGGTTAATTTTATGTGGATATAAAAATTGCTATGTTGTGTGATAGTTGCAGATAGAATAGAAGAAGCTATGGTGAAATCGCGGGTTGCTAAGATGATGTAGGCGGGCGGTGGTGAGCCGACCATCCATCTGGGTTGGGTTTTTATATTAATTTTTCTCATTCTACGATCAATCGTTCTCCACTATTCTTCTCCATCGTCGTCCCTCGCTTTCACTTCAGGTTAGCAATTTATATTCATCATTTATTAGACTTCTTTTATATTTTGGTCATCTTCAACGTTTAATATTTTTAGTTTATCAATCATAATAACCCCAATTTGCATCTCTTCCATCTCCCAAAAAAGTTTACAATCGGAGATCAAATTCTGATCAGTGAACTCGAGATGTTGAAGAGAGAGGATCGAAGTTAGGGTGATACCATGTTAGGAATCAATTCATTGTCTTTCTTATTGATTTGAGATAAATATATAGAATACAATATTTACGTATCGCACCCTAATACTAATCTAATACTGATGACAAATTACATAACACAATATAGTCTAATAAGTTGCTTTATATATAATCCATGGGGTAATAAAAGTAAATGAGTTATATGGGATAAGTAATATTCTTATTTGTGATGTGATAGGTTTTTTTCATTTCTTCGTATGGAGCTACATTATGTTTTGTTTTTTTGAATGGCCAATTTCATTAAAAAAAACCTAGTAAGATGCTAGATTACATTTGAGAAAAATAAGGACGGAAACACCATAACGTCCAATCTAGATTTGCTAGCTTACCTCTATGTTTAAACCAAAAAAATGTGACCGCTTTTATTTCTTCCACAATGCCGACAACCCCTTACCTCCATTAAAAATCCAGTCGTTTCGGTTCTTCCATGTCAACCACAAGGTTCCCAGAGTAATCCCATAATACATCTTTTTCGATCTCTTGTCGTCGGTCCAAGATTTATAGCAATCCACAACTTCCGCCGTTAAGGGGAAACATGCACTAGGGACTTTGCACCACTACAGAATAGCATCCCAAACCTTCCTAGCCCTATCACAATTAGCAAGAATATGGTCATGGGACTCCTCAAACAGAGAGCACAACGAGCACATATTATCAACTTGAACCCCCTGAAGCCTTAGGTTATATTTTGTTGGAATTCTAGTTTGAAGAGCCCGCCAAACGAAAGCCGACACCTTAAGAGGCACCCAGTTATGCCACCCGAAAACCGACTCATGACCCGGAAGCAACCACACCTGGATGTCCTTTCGAGCCGTACATACCTCGAACTCATGATCGACTTCAACACCCTACCTCCATTAATCCCTAGCATTGGAAAGAACCATGCCATCAACATATAGTATAAGAGCTCTAAAACCTGAGAGTTATCAACTAATAATATATATAGACCATGTATTCTATGATCTCGAGAAAATCATGAGTCGAATATAGCAACTTCAACAACAATATATTAGTCCATATACAGAAGTTGTCTAACCGCACATAACATACTTCTCAGGGTTTTATATAAATGCTCCATACATTTAAAATCAATCTACCTTCTATTATGGACTTCTTTCCATTTTAACCACTTATTCATGTGCATTTACACTTTAGGAGTTTTGGTATACATACACTCTATAGGAGTTTTGGTAAATATACTGCGTTATTTAAAAATAACTAATGGAAAAGATGGATAACAAGAATTTGTTTTCAGTGAATATTGTATCATTATTATCCATGGTCGTTTATCAACATATCATAGTCACCATGTGGTGCATAAAGATAAGATGTTTAATTTGTAACTCAGTACAAAACTTAGTATTGAATTACCAAAGTCTTACATTTGAAACCACCTTTTGAGCATTTCGCTCTCTTAGGCAACTCATAAGTATCTAATACTCATAACGTATTCGGATCCGAATTTGTATACAACAATCATAATGTTCTCGAGAAATTACTTTACATGATTATTATGGCACTTTAATTACTTCATGGATATCATTAAAAACATTCATTATCAAGTAAGCCATATCATTATATCCACTCATATTAATTCTCTCTTGTATTACCAAACTAATGAGATGTTGGAATGTCATTGTAACCACCACATGAGAATATATCTTACTATAATCAAACATAGGTCTTTATGAAAAGTCATTGTGCCACCAATTTTCTTTATCTCTTATTTTCTTTCTTTTGTATCATAGACCCGTCAATATCCAACATACTAGAGAATTCAATTCTGCCTTACTTGCGTCTTTTCGTTTTTTGGCCAATTATTTTGCTTTTCATTACAGGCAGATCTTTATTCTTGATCCTTAAAATATTTAATTTTCTAGCGCTTATTATATCCAAACTATTATCGACATCGATTTTGTTTCGATTCCATATATGCTTAGACATTATATAATTTATCGAGATCTCTGGATCATCTTTCAAGTACATGAGTTTCTTCTGGAACCATCATGTCCAATGTCTCTTTAAGAAAATCTTCTACAAATACCTCGACTTGACCATCTTTATTAGTAGCTCCTATTTTCGAGGATATTTTATTCCTGGAATCGACTCGTCTATCACGATTCAAACGTGTCATAGACTCATTATCAATATGTCTATTTCATTTCTAGACATTAATCTCACTAGGAGCAATGACAGCTGGTATTTGTGACCTAGTCACTCTTTTAGGTCACTGAATATGTCTGGTAACTGATTCACAATCTTTATGAATGAATTGTCTTTTATATCTATGTATTATTCATTTTAATTCGAGGATCAAGATAAGACAATGATTAATTATTCAAACATTTTTCAGTTGTTTCCCATCTCCCCCTCATGTTGGGAATTATAATCAACAAATCGAGCCATAATAAATCTCTCATTTATAGCTATAATATATTCATTCCCAACATGTAAATTAACCCTTCTTTGAGGTCCCATATTTGTGTGGCGTGGTGGATCAATTGCAATATACACCACATAATCTAAACATTAGTTGGGAATATTTGGTTCCTGATCAAAACCAATTATAATGTGGAGTTATAACTTGTTGACTTGATGTGAATTAACTTTAATACATGGAAAGTCACATGCACTTAATTACTAATATGAACATTTGCCCTTATGATTATTGGTATTGCAATCAATCTTAGACGTTTGGTGAACGTCTTCAGCAAAAGCAATATTTGTGCGAACTTAAAATATAATAAATCCGACACTTATTCCAACAATCATTAATATCTTGTCGCAATTAAATCGCCAATATTACCAATATGAATATAATATTCTGGAATAATGTGTTTGCTACCTCATTAGCTAAGCCTCTAATCATGCAACTTTTAAGTTGCGAATTTGATAACCATTTAGTTGATGCATTATTATTTATAAAAAAAATCATGATATGCCACTTTTATCATGTGCACACTTTGTACTCATATAATCACTCTCTTGATTTGCCACTGCGGTGGTCTGTCTTTTACCACAGTTGTTGTCTATCTCTTTATTGTTAGGAATATTAATACAATTTCCTCAATTATATCCATGATCATACGCTCAATATATAGCCACATTTTTTCATGGAATGGAGTAAACCATAAGTTTCAAGGTTATTCATTTTTATTAGAAATGTGGATATGAAATTCTTCAATCTTTACTTTAGTAGTGTCACACCCCCCTCCGCCGCCCCTTGCCAGGTGCGGGGGAGGGTGTGGGACCGGCTGTCCGTATCAGTTCCCAAGGCACCAACTAAATAACAAACATACATGCACACATAACGGATATCCAGTCCTCACAGTGAAACTCTAGACCGACCCTGAATGAGGATGCACCGGGCACCTCTTAGCCGGCCTAATAGAATCGATAGCCACCGGATTGACCCAGGACTGAACAAACAAGAGATACATATATAACAATGGAAACATAGTCATAACAGGTATTCAGAAACAAACATCAGCCGTTTATTATACAGAGCCCTATTCGTAGTGACAACAACCATCGGAATAATCCAATATCAGATTAGGTCCTCACCTACACTTGTTTACCTGTAACATAAATCAATCACAGAGTCAACAACATACGTTGTTGGTGAGTCGTAACTACCATCATCATATTAACAGTTTTTATACACATACAGATTATGAATTTATCTTGCCGCACCCAAGGTCAACACTCAGATATCTACGGACACGTTGCGTGTAGCCGTACGCCCTCTACGAGTAGTTTTAAATTCAACATATAAGTACATATTCCCCCTAATAAATTAATACTAGAGGATCCGGGTGAATATGGATCGTTCAACTATAACGGCCGCTATAATCCCTTATATGTCTAGTGGTCTCAACCTTAATGACCGGAAAGTCTCTAATGACCCACACAGGACATTCCGACTCACAGTGTTCGACAAGATAATCATAATAGATATAACAGATACATCAGAACAGAAATGTGATCTTAAACGGTTAAATAAATGAAGGAAGTCAGAGGACTCACAGTAATGAAGTCAGAAACAAAGTTCAAGACAGAAATTCGAGATTCAACTAGAATATCCTATCTCCGGTTTCTAGCAACCTATCAGAATTATCGTATATATCTTTGTCATATATGTTATACCCTGAATTTTCGGCTGGTAATCCAGGGTACAGG
>JBCNJP010000002.1:9179381-9222251 GCA_039602395.1 Deinandra increscens subsp. villosa | reverse complement strand
ACTTCCCCTTCCACTCCTCGTGAAATGAAGCTCGGGAGACCATTTGAACCTCCTTGTTCAGAGCCTTGAACAGAAATCGATTTCTACCATGGGACTTAAGTTCGTAACCCACGGCTAGTTCAGACAGCCCATGGAGAAAGGGGTGAACGGAAAACAAACCCATGTTTCGGAGCTGAAATCTGACCTAACTCTCTTATCGAAGGGCCTAATCTCGGCATCAGGAGGAAGAAGACCAGACGCTAACAAGCAAGTAATGTCAGCGTCAGTGAAGTTGCAGGTTTCCGATTCCGGAGTTTGCAAGTATTTTTGATCGAGGAAATCCTCGATCCCGGACTTTTTAACCGTTGTCTCCGACCGAATCTTCTTACGGGTCATGGTAGCAAAAGGGGAAAAAATGAAATCAAGAGGAAGGTTACCTGATTGGAAAAATTTGAAGGCCGGAGGTGTCAACGTAGACTCTTGCTCTCGGAAAAGGTAATGTGAGAGAAGGAAAGGGCTAATGGCATATTTAAAGAGAGGTAGAAGTTACAGAGGTGATGGGAGGTTACCCAAGACGTGGCATCGTGGATGCTAAATTCACGGACACGATTGGAATAGGCGTGGATTAGACCCCGAATTTGAAATTTTCACACCTATAAAACTTATCTACAACTTGCGAAAATTTGGGGGCAATTGTTATACCCTGAATTTTCGGCTGGTAATCCAGGGTACAGGTATAGGCTTAAGGCAGGATTGACCCAGGAATCGTATGACCCAGAATATAACAGGTAAAGTTCAAATGACCCTGAATGTATCAGGAGTAAGGTAATGTCCCAGGATGTCACTGTAATCCAGGGAAGTCCATATTTACTTTATTTATTTTGGTTATACATTATTATGACCCAGAATGAGTCTAATCCAGGGTCACCCTTATCTTACGAATGACCCAGCATATGGAAATGACCCTGCATGCTAGGACATTGTTACTAACGCGTTTTGTGCCTATATCTGATCAAGGACAGGTTGACGGAGTCCACCAACAGTCGAATAGAAGAAGCTGAAGACTTATTTCGCACGTGGTCAAAGGTTGTTAGCTGGAAACTCGGTCAACTAACTGAAAAAAGACGTTGAGGAGAAGATCCCTGGAATATCGGACAAGTTGTTGAAGACCTAGGAGTATAAATAGGACCTTTAGACTTATTTTTCAGATCATTCGAGCTTTACTCATTGTATTCTCGTGCTTATTTCTCTGCTTACTCACTGTACTCAAACCTTTACGTGATCAATAAATTGGTAGTGTGTGTTATCGCTACCCGGGGTTTTTATGCCGGCGGCGCCTTAGAGACATCTAAGGGCTAAGGGCTTTTCCCTAGTAAAATTCTTGGTGTTCTTACTTACATTCAAGGTTTCATTTGTGTTATTGAGTTTCTCAATCGATTTCGTAATCAAACCTACATTTTTACCCAGGATTTTAACTTTCGTCCCTGGAATTCTACTGTCGTCCCAGGATTCTTGCAAACAGTTTTCTAATCTTAATCCTAGGCACCAAACCTCACAATCTTATTTGGTTCAAATCTTGCTAAATCAGCTTAAGTAATTTTTAGCCAAAACAATATACAATGCTAACATGTCCGTTAATGATATCAGGTTCAAAGTATTACGGAATACAGTCACTAGACCAACCGGCTAAGTTTTTTGTTAACTTAAAATCAGGACAATTATTCTGTTATTTTTCCCCAGAGGCGTACCGCTTAGAATAGAATATTTCTGGGCGGTACGCGTCAATTGATAATCTAATTTCCAGATTCACTGGTTTAGGCGTATCCCTCAGAATAATGCATATTTGGGCGGTTCGCGTCATTCGACAATCTGAGTTCCTAGTTTCTGGTTTAGGCGTACCGCTCCGTAGGATCGATAACTGGGCGGTACGCTATAATCGGTTGGTCTGGTTATTGTTCTAAATTTCTAGGCGTACCGCTCTGCATGTACATATTTTGGGCGGTACGCCCAAATCTGGCCCGACTATTTTGTCTTTTAGTGTCATTTTTACATTTTGACGTTTTGGGGCCAGAATGTCTGCTGGATCAGTAGTATACCATTTTGGATTGATCATTGGTTTATTTATAGGTTATATCTTTTACTTAAGCCATAACCCTAGTTCCCGAGCTTTCCATTTATGGTAAATTTCATTGTTTTGATCCTCGTTTCACACGAATATCATTATGGGCAGAATTCTCCTGATTTAATGGCATATTCCCTCATTAGAATCACTGATCAAATCTGGGTATGTTCATCTATTCATTAAATGTTTCCAATTATAGGAAAAATCAACATGCATGCATAAAGGGTTGTACCTTGTGAAGGAATTATTCTACAATCGAGTTTTTCTGATTTCCTTGCTTCCTTAGGTCCCCAATCAAGCTCTCTAAAGCAGATGTGTGGCTGCATGTACGATCCATGATCATATTATGAGAGTATGAGCACAATGAACCCTAAATGACTTTCTTAAACAAAAATCAAGATATCGTTACCTTAATTATCCTTGAATTCAACTTCCACACTCTTTAGTCACCACCAAAGTGAGCCAACACCACTGAGTTGATGAAAATTTGGGCAATGGGTGAGAGATACATCAAGTAAACATAGCCTTGATATGAAAGTGGGTGATTATGAAGCTTGCCTTTGAAGATCCAGCCTTCCACAAGGTTCCTAGAGCTGGAAAAGGATAGTGACAGAGCTCTGGGACAGCAATGAAGATGCTCTGGTCAGAAATGAGCAGAACTCACAAGTGGGTAGTGATATAAAGGCCAAAATCCTTGTTTTTAACGATCTGAATTTGAAGCGTACCGCCCTAAAATACTTAGTTTGGGGCGTACCGCCCGATTCTTGAGATGCGGATGGGCGGGGATCCGATGTGTGGCGCAACCCGACCCGTTTGACATCCGGGTAGCGTACCGCCCTAGTTTTTCTCTTTCTAGGCGTACCGCCTCAATTTGTGAACTTGAAACTTTTTAAATATTTTCTTTTATAAATTTCCAGCTCGGATCACAGTTTAGGCACAAAAGTTACAAGTAGCATATTTGAGGTGTGATAAATGGATATTGATTTATCTGATTTTTCATCATAAATAATCTTCTCTATCTCAGTCTTAAATTATATGACCTTTTATATTCGATAGCGAGACTTAAGAGAATATGATAATTTGGGTGCCACATATGCAAATTTATACTTTTTCGTGAGAATGATTATAAATGATCTGACTTTTAAAATAAACCAAATGCTCTATCAGGCATATACAATTAATTGTATGATAATTTTCATAGTAGTAAGCTTAAATAGTTTATAAATGATATATTAAGACATTCTTCCAAATTAATACATTTATTTTGGTAAAAACGATGAATTTAATCCCATGTTAGTAATGTTTATTGGAATTTGGTAATTGTATAAATCGGTCTAAATCAAAATAAAATACATGTAAACATGTGTAATGTAAATGTCAGTGATTTTATTTCATGATAAACACCAAACGGTTACAACTCAACACGAAGAACAAGGGAGGCGGGCAACAAGTTGCGTCGCCAGCCCCTTTTGAATAGCAAAGCCTAACCGAGTGAAATCCACATTCAACCCCCTAGGAGTCGCCACATTATCATGCATGACCTTCTGGATGCGACTCAAAGTGTCCACAGCTTCCGAATCAAGGTAGCCGAATGTATCAAACGCAAAAGGGACAAACACGTGTTAATTCACCAGACACGCTTCTTCATGCTTACGCACCTTCCCTGCATCGGCTTTCGTGGCAGACTGGCCTGCCCGAAACCCCGAGTCCTTGAGCCCCACGAGAGGGGAAACCCCAGTAAGGTCAACACAGGCGTGCTTCCCGTTCTTCCAACCAAAAACAAGGACGTCCGCCGGACGAAGAGAGGATCGCCCGTCCGATGGGTCCAACAGAAAGTTAACCGGAGCTTCTTTCTTTGCAGAGATCCCAGCTCTCTTGAAAATGTCAAATAAAACATCCCGGACCAGATCATGTCGGTATTTGAAACCGGGGAGCTCTTTGCAATGGACCGCGTGTTCCCCATAGGCATCCAAGCATGCATTGTTGCACACTGGGCATCTCTCATCATTAGGGTACAGGGGGATCATAAGCCGATATTTAAGGATTGCCCGGTATTCGACTGGCGACATGTGCTGACCCAACCCATCAATAGGGAGGGCAAGGAGGAAATCCTGAGCATGCGGTTGGCAGAGGCATTCCCAAACCGCCTTTTCCCTGGTTGTCATCCCGAAAGCAGCCTCCATTTCTTGCACAGTTTTAATTTCGGCTTCAGCCAATATCCAAATTTGACAAGACTCATGATGAACAAAATAACTACATGCCATGCATTGATTCAAAATATGAGATCGACCCAAATTCTAACTATGATGATTAGGAAAACAAATTAAGAAAATCAACATAATATTTTGTAGTTTATAGTAATTCATAACTTAAAAATGTGATTGCTTACTTTATATAAATCTGAAATGATGAATTACTTTATTTAATTAAGGAAAATTGGATTTAAATAATCCCAACTTTTACCTATTGGCTAACAATAATCCCAACTTTAAAAATCATATCCACTGGTCCCAACTTTCATTTATATTTTTTCTAATGGTCCCGCCGTTAACTTATCTAACACCGTTAGATACTTGCTGACGTGGCAAGGTGACATCTAATAATTCTTTATATTTTTTAATCTCTTTTGACACATGGCATTCCAAGTCTATCTTCCCCAAATCTCCCAAAAATGTCGGTCCAATGCAACTCCGGTGAACCTTTTTTCTTCCCGGAAAACCTCTACCACCGGCAACTCATTCCTCGGTTTTCCCCTGCCTCTCCACCACCGGCAACTCATACTTTTTTTCTTGAACTAAAATACTAAAAAAATAGTTGATTGTAACCTTCTAATTTCAATGCTGCCAGTCGATTCCTCCTGCCCCTAAATTCTTAAATCCCCGATGATACGCAAATTGATAGTTGATGAAGCCATTCATAAGCTGAAATTCAAAACTGGTTGGCGTCGATAAAATGAAATCCTCTCATCTTCATAACTGTTTGGATTTCCAGAAAGTGTAGAAAAAAAATAGCAAGAAATCACCGAAAAGGACCGGACGCTCGATATGTACACCGCAATCGCCAATCGGTGGCCGGAGATCGTTTCGGTTTTTTCATTTCAGTCCCCGTCTTCCATCGCCAATCAAGCGCTCAACACTCGGTGAGTCGATGCGGCAAGATCTAACCGAGTTTGAAGAAAACAATCATCAAAAGCCACCGTCGCCGGTGCCGGAGTTCATAAACTTATAATCGACATGACGAAAACAATCATCAAAATCGTCAAAAGCCAACGTCTTCGAGAAATCATTCTCCGAAAACTCTTTCGTTTGATTGTACACTGGAAGGAACGATTTTGGGTGGGGGTATTTAGGAATTTAGGGTGGAGTTTGAACGCAGATGTTGGAAGAGAATTTAGGAATTTAGCGGGGTGGGGTGGTTGGTAGGAATCAATTGTCAGCATGGAAATTAGGAGGTTTTTTGAGAAAAAAAAATTTACAGCTCAACTGCCAAATCATCATCTATTTACAGTTAACCGGAGGGTCCAACAAAAAAATCAAGTTGAAAGTAGGGACTGCTGGTAAAAATATTTAAAGATGGAATTATTATTGGCCAACACTCAAAACTTGGGATTATCATAATCCAATTTTCCTTTAATTAATTGAACCAAATACCAAACAAAATCTTTTATATATAGTATAACAATATTAAAAACCAACGTTAAAAGGAATAATTAATAATAAATAAATATTTGAGTTACGTTTTCTTTTCACTCGTCGCCCGGTTACCAATTTTACTTGGCTCCTGCTATATCCACCCGAGGATTTTACTAAAAACACCAAAACCAAACGGTCGTTTCAAGTAAAACGACCTTGAAACGACAGTTTCAACCAAAACGACCTTGAAACGGTCAATATAAAGGGGGGCCCCCTGAATTTTAAGGTTTCGTCGTCGCGACACGTGGCGGCCGTTTCAACTGAAACGACCTCGAAACGACCGTTTGAACCAAAACGACCGTAGGAAATGGGTGAATTTAGTAAAACCTTGGGTGTCTATATAACAACTCTTTTACTTTAGAAAGAAAAAACCGCTTTTATCCTCACACAAAAGAAACTGATCTACTTTTCGTTTTAATTTACCGGTCGGCTGGACAAACCAACTAAAGACTCATTACATTCATATGCAAATAACTTAACTCAGTATGATGTGCACATATACAAAGGGTTTGATTTGTTACCTGGGTTGCAGAAACGGACAAAAAAAATCGACGAAACAAACCCGTGATCCGACTTTCTTGTTAAGCACAAAAAAAATCTGGTCCCCCTACCTTCACGTTCCATTCGTCCACCCGTAACAATCTCCGAAGAACTCGGTAAGTTCAGCGGTCGATCAGAAACAACCAACGACATCCATTCGACTTAAGGACAAAGGTACAGAGGGATGAGTATGTGATGATATGGATTTAAGGGGTTGTGGTACTGTTGCATAAAGAGAGACAACAGAACAATTGTTGTAGTGGTTAGCAATTTATCACCGGTGGCGGTGGTTAGAGATGGTAATGGTGGGTGACGAAAAGTGAGGGTCAGGGGCGGATCTAGGAAAGAAAAGCAGGGGTAACGAGGATTAATGGGGGTTTGGGGGCAGGTGCCCCAAAAAATTTTTTAGGTAAATAACGGGCTTTTGATCAAGGGGCTTTTGATCATATTTTTAGGTAAAAACCATAAAATTTCTTCTAGGGGTCGCGAAAAAATTCGTTTCAGGGGTCGTAAAATACCAAAAACGTAAAACCCCGAAAAAATTTCCTTCTTCGCGTTAACGTTTCAGGGGTCCCCCTACCCATAGGGTAGGTCCGCCCCTGGTGAGGGTCATAGTGTTTATCTTGGGTAGAGTCGTATTGATAACGTGTTGTAAAACAACGGCCTGTTAGCAAACAATATGAGAAAAATAGAGATGATATTTCATTAATCAATTATGTAATACAATATGATACAAGAGAGTATATATAGAGGATACAAACTTGGAGAATAAGCTAATCTATATTAGGTGTTGATAACTACAATAATATATATTTATAACATATTTAATTTTATTTAATAATAGTTATAAGTCTGTATATTTTTAGAGTAAATTACTATTTTGGTGCCTGTGGTTTGATGGTTTTAACCATTTCAGTCCATTTTTGATTTTTTTTAAACAAATCATTCATTTTCTTAACAATTTCAGTCCAACTAACAGATTCCATTCAATATATCCGTTAATCCCTGTCACATGCCGCTCATGTGAGGGGCATTTTCGTCAATTCCTCAACCAAATCTTAATTAAAAAAAGAAATGTATCTGGACCCCCTGTTCATCAGCGGACTATCATACCTGGCTTGAAATTTGTACATAATTTTGAACTTTGTTGAGCTTGAGTAATGATTCAATTTGGTCATGTATTTCAAGTCAAATTATGTATTCTTTAATACTCCTTGAATTAGTCAACTTGAGCTGCCGTTTTCAGAGGTAGATGTCAATAAGAAACTAGCTTTTTCATTTTTTTTACACATGAAACTAATATCAAATGAACCATGGGCAAATTAAATCACAATTGACAGGGCATAAGGTTTTTTTTTTTTGTTTTTTTATTTAAGTAGCGACTGGGGAAGAAAATTGGGGTGAACATGAAGGCTCCAAATGAACAAAGATTAGCAGTAAATGGTGGTTTTAAAGTGTAAAAAGCATGAATGTGGAAGAAGATAGCAGAAGGTGAATGAATGTCAATCGATGGGTTTCAAAAGTGTGATGGGGAAGAAGTGGGGAAGAAGCTCGATGGTTTTTTTTTTTTATTTAATAAAAGTTTCTTTTAGTACAGATTTTCCATTTGAAATAGCTTAAGGTGAAGAATTGACGGAAATACCCCTCACATGAGAGGCATGTGACAAGGGTCAATGGTTATATAGTAGTTGGATTGAAAGTGTTAAGAAAATGAAACCTGAGACCATGATTGGTAAAAAACAAAAACGGACTTAAATGGTTAAAACCATCAAGCCACATACACCAAAATAGTAATTTACTCATATTTTTATTGTGTTTTAATGATTAGCCTGAGCAAGTTTCTTTGAAAATATTGAAGAGGATTATTGAGATAAGAAATCTTATCTTTTGTTGACCAGATAAGAGGCTTTGCGTTGTCCAAACATAATATCTACGTAGTACTCTTTATTCTCACCTCCTACAAGTTACAACATTGTTTGCAATCAGATCATACAAAAAAGGAGTACTCAAGTCATTTCATCATTCAACCATACATTTAATGGCATCTACTTCGTCGGTTCAAAGGAGGTTCAAGTATGATGTTTTTTTGAGTTTCAGTGGCGAAGACACCTGCAGGAACTTTTGTTGATGATCTTTATCATGCTCTTCACCGGGAAAAGTATTAACACTTACAAAGATGGTGAAAAAATCGAGAAAGGGGAGAAGATTAGTGAGCAACTCATCAGCTCCATTGAAGACTCCAGATTATCACTTAATTGTTTTCTCCAAGAACTATGCAAATTCATCATGGTGCTTAAACGAGCTCGTCAAGATTATGGAGTGCCAGCAGCAGAGTACGAGCGAGCAGACCGCTTATCCCATCTTCTATGATGTGGAACCCACCGAAGTCCGCAACCTAAGTGGGGCGGTCGGAAAAGCCTTTGCAAAACATGTAGAGAAAGAGGATGCTAGGAGATGGAGAGATGCTCTCGAAGAAGCAGCCGATCTAACTGGCCATGGGTGGGAGTTGAAGACCACTGTTGATGGGTAATTAAAAACTCGTTTCTTTTCAGTCTATATATTCAACAGGGACATCCGTCTCATATCATATCATCTTTTTTCATATCACCATGTTAGTACTTCATACTTGAAAATATACTAATATGCTACAGCCTATCGATTTGAAATCATGTGATGATGTACTGTTCGGATAATCTGATATGAATCTTATTATAACGACACAGACATGAGGCTAAGTTTATCCAAGAAAATTGTTGGAGGCATCTCACTAAAGCTACGTTTTAGCAATTTGAGCTTTGACAAGAACTTAGTAGGCATGGAGACCCGGGTAAAGCGCGATAGTTTCAGTATTTAATACTTCATATGGATGTTGTCCGTCATGATAGGGATCTGGGGGATGGGAGGTGGTGGGAAGACCACTCTGGCTAGAGCTGTGTTATGATCAGATATTCAAATTATAATCGGTTTGAAGGTAAAAGCTTTCGTGGAGAATGTCAGAGAAGTTTCAAAACGCTCTGGTTTGAAGAAACTGCAAGAACAGATCCTTCGAGATGTGTTAAATGATGAAAGTATTAAGGTAAATAGTGTTCATGATGGGACAAATATGATGAAAAAGATGATGGGTAGTAGAAAGGTTCTTATAGTTCTAGATGATGTGGATGATATTGAGCAGCTTAAGGCGTTGGCGGGTGAGCCTAATTGGTTTAAGCCGGGAAGTAGAATCATCATCACAACAAGAGATGAGCAGGTGCTAGATAGCACACAAGGTTCATCGTCAAAATATTGATAAGGTCAGTCTGTTATCAACCGAGGAAGCAATTTGCCTCTTCAGTTGGCATGCATTTGGGAGAGAAGTTTCCAAGTCAAGAGGTATAAAGAGCTATCTAGAAAACTTATACTATTATGCTGCATGGTCTTCCCTTAACGATCACAGTTTTAGGTTCATTTCTTTATGATAGACCTGTGTGTGAATGGGAAGGTACTATACAAAAACTAGAAACAATTCCTGAAGATCAAACTTTAAAAAGATTGGAACTAAGTTATGATGGTTTAGAGAATGATCAGAAAGAAATGTTCCTAGATGTTGCATGCATACTGAAAGGTGAAGAGAAAGATGTAGCAATCAGAATACTTGAAGGCTGTGGATTTAATGCTCATAATTGGTTTAAGAGTTCTTGAGGAGAAATCTTTGTTAACAATTTCTAATTTTAACACGTTACAATTGCATGACAAAATAGAAGAAATGGGAAGATATATTGTTCGTCGTGTGAGCTGCTGAGCCTGAAAAGCATAGCCGATTATGGGTTAAAGAGGAAGTTGAATATATACTGGAAAACGAGTTGGTAAGGTTCAAGGTTATTTCTTAATATGGAAAACTAACACATTTTTTCTTTTCTTAGGATTAGTATTTCACGTGTGCTTTTTATTTACAGGGTACTAAAGCAATACGAAGTATGAAACTTGAGAATTTGAATATCCATCCAACAACTGTTATGGAAGGTCTTAAAAAGATGGAGGGCCTCAGAAATCTTTATGTTGATCAAAGAAATTCAATATGGGACATTGATCCAACAAGTTACAAATGCCAATACTTACCCAATTCTTTACAGTCACTACGTTGGGTTCCATACCCTTCTTGGTGTTTACCTAAAACATTTGAAGCAAACATGTTGGTTAACCTCGAAATGCCTTATAGCAACATTTCTCAACTTTGGGAAGGAGATGAAATAAAGGTAGAATATTGGTTGATTGGTTTTTTTCTTTTTTCTTTGCATGATGCATTATAATGCTATATTTACACTCGTATGATATTCGTCTAATTTTTCTTTTGATAGGTTCTTAATAAGCTCAGATTTCTCAACCTTAGTGGTTCGAAGCTGAGTAACCTTGACCTTGGGATGACTCCAAATCTTGAAAAGTTGTTTCTTAGGGAATGTGATTACTTCATAGAACTCCACATTTCTGTTGAATGCCAAAAGCTCAAATCCCTCTTCCTTGGTTGTCCTAAGTTGACTAACCTTAACCTTGAGTTGATTCCAAATCTTGAGGAGTTATATCTTGAAGAATATAATGATTCTATAGAACTCCACTTACCTATTAAACCTCCAAAGCTAACTTTGTCGCATAAAAAGATTAAGCATCTCCCAAATAGCATTCTTATGTTGAAACATTTGAAGTATCTTGAGCTTAAATCCTGTTTTGATCTTGAGCAGTTACCCCATGATCTTGACCGACTAGGGTGTTTAGAAGAGTTATACCTAACAAATTGTATATCCTTACGTGATATTCCGAGCAGCATCTGTAAGATGAAATATTTAAAATATTTACATCTTCCGTATTGTATGCTAGTTAAGAAGTTGCCCGAGGATCTTGGACGTTTAGAATGCTTGGAAGAATTGAATATAGAAGGTTCAGGCGTAAGGCATCTTCCACAGACCATTATTCAGTTTAAAGAGGGTCTGCATATTATTGGGTCTACAGGTCGGCTTAAGTCGTATGGTCTTATTTTCTTGAAAGAAACATCAAGCTACACTGCCTCCTGCGACATATAGGAGCTGATTCATAAAAAAAAAAGCATTGCAACAGGTATTCCATTAATATTCCTATTTAGATTTGAATCCTAAAGTGCTTGTGAAGTAATATTGATGGGAAGTAGGCATTTCATGCAGGAATTGTTGACAAGCTAAAGTCAATCATTTTCCAGTGTGTGATTGGATATTCTTTCCGCCAATCAATGTTGAAGCACAAAGATTAGCAGATTCACAAACAATTTGTCCACATTTTATCGTTTTTCCCAGATGTGCCAAGTTTTGGTAAGAAGCCTCGTATGTTTTCTTCTGTTTTTGTGGTTTTAAATGTCTTCACTCTTTGAATATTCAAATTATTATGATCTTAGAATGTTTTCGATTTTAGTTACTGTTAGAAATATGTACAAATTCTTATATGTTATTTGCATGTTCAACTTGGATTTACAAACCCTTTTGGTGGTTTGTCGTTAGGGTGTCTTTAATAGCCATTACATTTACATAGAAATTAATCACAAAATCGGCTAATACCTAGGATTTGATAGCTTTTCTTGGTTCATAAACCAAATCATACACGATCAGCTTAACTGACCACTTAGCCATCCTCGCGGACATCTCTGATTTTCTTATGACATTCTTAATAGGATCGTTACTTTTAACATGGATTTTATGCGTTTCAAAATAATGTCTTAATTTTGTTGAAGCTGTAACCAAAGCAAGAATAAGTTTTTAGAGATGAGAGTACCTAGTTTCTACATCTATGACTGAGGCTCTTACTTACGTAGTATATCGGATGTTATTGATCTTCAAGATCTTTCACCAATACTACACTTATAGCATTCCCAGTGATAGCCAGGTACATGGGTAGAGATTCCCCAATTGTTGGGCAATACTGCACTTATAGCATTCCCATTGATAGCCAGGTACATGGGTAGAGGTTCCCCAATTTTCGGGCTTTACCAGGAGAGGTGTCGTGGTGAGATATGCAACACATGAAAAATTCTAGTGGAAGGTGGATTTTTTTTAAAATTTATTATTACTGGACTCGGTAAGCCTAGTTAGCCTGTTAGGCCCATTAAGAAAATCACAGCCCAGGAAAGGCCCAATTTATATATCCGATGTTCCGATAAGTTATTAGAGGAGTTCTAGTTGATCGTTGTGCAATTTGAGACAATGCGGAACGACAAGAGCTTTAGTTCGGAATAAACGACAAGGTGCGTAGTTTAAACGGTTGACGTGTTGACTAACCGGATGTTATTCGTACATGCGTTGAGTTTAGGAGTTATGGCAATTGCTATAATAATACGGGTATTATATTCGCTAGAAACTCTATTTCGATTATTAAATGCTAATGTATATTCTTAGCATTTTTACCAATCATATTCACGTAAAATTTGGGATGTTATAGTAAGTCATAGGAGTTGAGTTTGTATAGAACAAGGTTCAGATGAGCGCGCGTTGCGCGCCATGCGCTCGTTATAGTAACCTTGAAGTGGCAGCTTCTTATCTGGCTATTACACCCTCCTAATTTCATCTGTTATGGCTGAAGAGATTAACACCAAAAATGTATTGTGCCATCCTACATGAAGCTTCAAAGTGCAGAATTCTGAGTTCTAAATAGGCAAATCTGAGTCGTGTGAAATCGTAAATGTGCATGTACCTGTGCAAAAACATATGACATAAGATCCAAATAGCAGTGCCACTTTGTAAGGCTATGTCAAATTAATAAATGATGAAACGAAGTCATAAAACTATGGTCTCACAACTCTAAGCAAGGAACAACCTTAGCTGAAATGTAAGTTTAGACCGGCTGGTTCACTTCCGGAGGATCAACCTATGGTCTCACAACTCTAAGCATGGAACAACCTGAGCTGAAATGTAACTTTTAGACTGTCTGGTTGACTTCCAGAAGGTCAACCTTTGCTTATTTGACTTTCTGCAAGCCCAAGTGCCAAGCCTCTAAAATACTCATTTTTTTGTTTTAGTTTTTTTCCTTGATATGAAGCGGTGAGTGGCCTGACATTGTCAACAATCCATATAAAAATGAGGAATATAAAATTTTGATTGACAAACCATTATGTCCTAAACAGTTAATAAGCCTTTCAATTTCATTCATACCAAGCATATCAATAAGCAGAATGAGAACCATAGGACCTTATATCCCTTCTCTAGGTAATCAGCAACCATAATATAGCAAAATACTTTCAAAGTTTCACCCACTTAAACTTACATAGGAAGGGTTTTTGCTTACCAATAAGGCTAAAAAAACAACGAAGATCGTCACACCTAGTTAATTAGCAAGCATATGATACCAAAAGCCTTCTAAAGTCCCATCTACTTAATATTTACATATGTAGGTTGATTGTTGCCAGTAATTCTATGATTGCAAAAAAGCTGCCAAGATCCTATGATTAACCCAACCAAAATAAAAAATGTACAAAAAAAACAACCAAAACACCTAAATACACCAAAAAGTAAACCCACATCACATGTAGACGAATTTCAGTTTGACCATAAGCATATCATTTCTTTGGATCCTTAAAAATTCCCATAGATGATGCCGTGACCTGCTTTTTAGATTTTAAGGAAATCAATGTTACAAAAACCATCTAACAGGTATTCAAAGGTAAATTTTTTGTTTTTATGTGCTTCTTAACTTCCTCATTCTGGATCTGCTCCTTAGTTTGAAAGAATTTCATATGTCTACTCTAGCATAACCATTCCATCTTTTGACCAAATAAGATATGTGATCATTTAAGAGTTGAACATGGCATTAAAAGGCCACCAATTGATACAACAACACTGTCATCTATGTGTTTGGCCATTGTAGCATAGGCACTTCATAAAAAGAAACATGACATAAAAAAAGAGCAGTGTCTGAAAATTACCTGCTTCAAAGGCAATGAGACTATGTCACCTAACAAAAAAGACATACCAAATATGTAAAAGTCAGCAGCAGGGGGAAAATGTAAGCAACTATGGTCCCTGATGGGCCAGAAACCACAAAAAACATAACACAACCAAACAAAAATACTGCAAAGAGTTAAATAAAGTAAAAGTATCATCAAACAAACAGGCAAAGAATGTCCAACCAAACATGGCCTAAGATAGCATATGAACATAAATCATCATGAAACTACCAACCGATATACTTTCCTTTAAAAAAGTGGGAAAAATAACATGTCATTACACACTACTCATAACAACAACATCTTATTAAGCGATCACGGGTAAAATTAAACATCTGAAAACAGAGGCATTACAACAAACAACTGGTGTATACTCCATAATTTTGGCAATCCAGGGAGGCACATATTTAAGAACAACACCTTATTAAGAACAGCTTCCTTAAAAAAAACAACCAAAAATAAATTTGTATCAGACACTACTCATAAGAACAACACCTTATTAAATGATCCCTGGGAAAACTACACACTTGAACAAAGGAAATACATGTATTACAATAGAAGAACCAACAGCCACATGCTTTAACACCATTTGAAAGAGAATGGGTTCTTCTCTTTAGGAAAAAAAAACCAATTATAGAAGCATTACAACAAACACCTGGTATGCATTTTCTTCATTAGTAAAAGAGTATTCCATTTAAAAGATCTAAGGTAGCAAACACATTTGGTCTCCTGCTTATGAAGTTAAACACAGTGAAGAGCCAGCAAAACAAAGCATCCAATGAATAAAGAAGAAGACGCACAACCAAAGCAGATACCAACAACCAAACCACATAAATCAAGCGTAAAAGCATGAAATCACTCACCAATAGAAGACCCTACGCATACAACAAACAATACATCTTAAAGTAATTCATAAACCCAATCAATATGCTTAAAAATCGCACCAGAAAACTAATATTTGCAAGATAAAAAGCAAGGAGAAGAAGGCAAGGCATGTAAAATCTGACCTGCGAGAAAGAGGGTGGAGCTGTGGTGAGACGGTTCTTCAAGCAGTAGTACATATACAGGAGGAGAGTAGCACAGCGATGAACTGTGGCAAGGACGCCATCAACTGTGTGGCGTTGGTAAAAATCGAAGAAAAGGATGGCCAAAGAAGAAAGGACACACCTAAACACGTGCTCTGCATTTAATGAAAGCATGGAAAAGGAGAAAAGCGTCCACATTTAAAAAAAAATTGGAAAGCAAGATAGTTGTACAATGTGCAATACGATAGGTACACATCCCATGCTTCACTACTTGTACAATGTGCAACAAAACTTGCAAGATAAACATCCAAATGTTTATATAGGAATATGAATCCCATTCATACATCAATTATTGACTTAACAATAGATGAATTCAATGAAATAAGAGTTGATTATATGAAGGGAAATAATGTAAATTAAATTCATGATTTGATTATTAAATCACCAAGTGTCAAATTCATGAGTTAATTAGCAAAATTTTCCAAGAGTAGATTCGAAAATACGTTTAGAGCAATCTCGAATATCACTTATAAAGGTGACCATGAATTTATCTGGATAGAAGTTCAGAAGGAAGTTTTGTGAATATCATAGGATTGTTTATTGAACTAAGAGAAAATCGTGATTTATTCACAACCATAGATTTGTAAATAATTCTTGATTTATTCACGGATAGAATAGATATACCATAGGAGATGAGTAGATTTAGGAATATTGCCTTAATAGGGAGAATTTAAAATCTAGAATATAAATCATCTTTGTAAAAACAAGTCATTTGCGAGAATTAGAATATAAGATTGACTGGGTCCAGGTATGAATTTATAGTTCGTAGGTATTTTTGAGATTGTGAGACAATAAGGTGACTTGGAATGGAAGTAACGCCAGATATGAGGTCAATGCAGATGTCGGTTTGGTAAATGGGAAGAACGACCCAATTTGTCTTCAGAAACTTTTCAGGAAAGTTCGAATGCCTGGGATGTCTTTTGTTCCCATTTCTTTATTACGATTTTCTGCAATATAGACCAAGGATGCCACGTACTTATTGTGCAAGTACTCGGGGGTTACAAATTAAGCCCACTGGCTGGATTATTGTCATAGATTACCACAATTTAGTCATCTAGGAGATGTGATAGGTTTTTAAAAACGCACAACTTAAGTAATAAATGAAGTAAAATATCTTAAGGTTAAGTGGGGATGAGAATGTTTGGAGATGTCGGCAGCAAGTAATACCAAGGCATACTGATTTAGTCATAGTAGAGGTTTAAAATTTTCATTGGAAACTTTTTGAAATTAATATGCAGGTAGAATTGTTTACTTGAGAGGTTGTGAAGTCATAAACTTGTACACATGTAATCCCGATAACCATGTGAACTTGTAAATTTCATAAATTTCCAAACAAGTGAACTTTCTGACATGCATATTTTGAAGGCGACGAATGTAACACACAAGGCTCAAAATGGATAATCTGAAAATTTTATTAAAATGGATAGTGAGATACATCATTAGAACAAAAGTTAACACTACAATGAGCTTCAGCTTGTCTAAGTGATCTTCCAGGTATCATTATAAAGTCCTTCAATTAACATCCATATTGGAAGTTCTAGACGAGGCACCAGGGTTATCATCTTTATTTGGGAAAGTTTTGTTGACGATGATTTGTGGACATGTGTTACGAAGATGACTAGGGTCTCCACTCTGGTAGCATTAACGCACATGGATATTTGCAGTTTGAGATGTAGCAGTGAATTGAACAAGCATTTGTGTCATTGCTTGAAACATTTGAGGTTAAACCGACTGACGACATTTGTTCATGAGGTGACCATAACAACCACATGTGTGACATTGCCGACAAACTGAATTAGCGGAGTGGTGATACTTGCAGGTGTTGCACTCAGGATGAGCCCCATGGTAGGGTTTCTTAGATGGTGGTGCAACATGGGTAATTGGAGTAGTAGGGGTGGCAGGAATTGTAGTAAGATGTTTAGCCTTCCTCTTCCTCTTATTAACCTTTTTGGTGGAGATTTTGAGGTTTTTAAAACACTGTGGTAGATCATTAGATCTTTCAAAGTGGTTGCGCTTTTCAAGGTCGCATGACTTGCAGTGCTTGAAGCAAACAGTGTTTGTGACAGGTCCATCCTTGATAGGGTTAGGATTGAGAGCTTTTCGAACTAGATCAGTGATAACAGTTGCTATTTGTTGAGCGATTTGTTGGGCTACTTCATGATATTGGTGATGAGTTTCGTGATCCATTTCTAGAGAAAAATGAATTATTTATGAGGTAAGAAATACGACAAGATTGATAATCAAGGTGAGAAAACTTTATGTGGTTAGAATAGTGATATAACGGATATTGAGTTTAATATTGAAACACAAGGGGGAATCATTCAAAATCGTGGATTGTTGATAAAGGTTGAATCATAACTTGACTGAAAACGTGATAAAGCATGAGAGATTTACAGTTCTGCTGAGTTAAACATATGAGGATGTATTATCAAACAACAAGTCGATAAAATACGTGAGATCATTATGTAAAATATATGAAATTGAAAAATCAGGAAATTACAAAACTAAATCATGTTGGCTTGTTAAAACATAATGGAGTGGCCTTTATCTCCCGATTGGGAAACTACAACCGTGACTAATCAGAGTTATTGTATGTAACATCCCAAAACTCGTTTTGATTTAAATATGTTTTATTTTAAAATAAGTGGGACTAGTGGGTAAAGTACATTTTTAAATGGTGGCCCGAAGTAAAAGATTGATGTTATAATTAGTTACTAAGTTTATGATTAACTAATAGAAATGTCATGAAAGATGAGGGTGCTAGGTGCAAAATATAAATAAATGGCTAAAGTTGACAAAAGGGGCATTATAAAAGGGGGCAGTATGAAAATTAGGCAATTAAATGAAGGGGGAAGAAAAATCTGGATTTCTCACATGGAGAAATCGCAGATTACGATCTGGAGGGAGTGAAGCTAGGGTTGTGACCCAAAATTCGAATCCAAGCCTCAAAGTGGATAAATTCTCATGCCATATTCGGATTTTAAGCAAGCAAGCACACCAACATTCGTTTTTGAGTTCTCAAATTCGGATTGGAGATGTTAAGTAAGTTTTCTTCTTGGTGATGGTCAAGTAGGAGTTCATCTTGTTGGTTAAATTGATGCAAGATGCTAGTTGTATAGGCATTATATGTATGAATGATTCATGGATTTTGCCTTGCATGAAGTAATCCTTGTAGAAATTAGTGGAGCTTGTAGGTGGGTAAGAACCTATGTTTGGAAATCGAATTACATGATATATGTTAGGATAGATTTTGTCAAATAGACACTTTGTATGCTTATAAATGTTGTGGGATTTCTAATTTGACATAAAGAGGTTATTAAGGATGTATGTAAGCAAGAATTGGATTAAGTTAGTATGCTAAAATCCAATGCGATAGATTAGGTGTTTTCATGCACGCCAAGTGTTTGTGAAAATGCCTAAATGAGTTGTTGAGTTAGAAAATGAGTGGTTATTGGTTAAATTGTTAAGTGGGGGTAATACTTGACTATTATGGTTGGTTATATTCTTAAATCCCAGTCTAAATGATCAAGTGAATTATAGGTGAAGATGGCGGAGACACATGCTATCAAGGAATGCTAAATCAAAAGACTTGAGGTAACATTTAAGAGTGTTTAATTTTGTTACAAAGTATGCAAATGGGATAGTGGTTTTCTAGCATGGATAACTATCCCATATAGACTAGAAGTAAACGATGAACCGATTATTTATGCTAATACATGATGAGATGAGGTTGGATAGTTATGACCCGTTTGGGTTAAGAATGTATAAACGAAGAAGGTTATGTGATTGTGTGTATTACGACCCGTTTGGGTAAGAATGCATAAATAAAGTATGTATTAGGTGGATATGTGTAAGTTGGCCCGTTTGGGTAAGAATGCATAAATAAAGTATGTATTATGTGAATATGTGCAAGTTAACTCGTTTGGGTTAAGAGTGCATAAATGAAATATGTTATGTGCAAATATGTATAATATGACCCGTTTGGGTAAGAACGCATAAACGAAGTATGTAATATGTGAATATGTGTAATTTGACCCGTTTGGGTTAAGAGTGCATAAGTGAAGTATGTTGTGTGCAAATATTTATAATATGACCCGTAGGGGTAAAGATTGTAAAGAATGACCCGGTTGAGTAGAATTATAGCGAATGACCCATTTGGGTAAGATAGTAATGAATGACCCATTTGGGTAAAGATTGTAAAGAATGACCCGGTTGGGTTGAATTATAGCGAATGACCCGTTTGGGTAAGATTGTAATGAATGACCCGTTTGGGCAAATATTGTAAAGAACGACCCGGTTGGGTAGAATTATAGTGAATGACCCGTTTGGGTAAGATTGTAATGAATGACCCGTTTGGGTAAAGATTGTAAAGAATGACCCGGTTAGGTTGAATTATAGCGAATGACCCGTTTGGGTAAGATTGTAATGAATGACCCGTTTGGGCAAATATTGTAAAGAACGACCCGGTTGGGTAGAATTATAGTGAATGACCCGTTTAGGTAAGATTGTAATGAATGACCCGTTTGGGCAAGGTTGTAAAAAATGACCCGGTTGGGTAGAATTATAGTGAATGACCTGTTTGGGTAAGATGGTTAATATGACCTGGTTGGATAGGATGAATGAGCCAAAGTACGTTAATACAGTGTAGGTTGAATGGACCCGTTTGGGTTAAGATGAATAGATCAAAGTGTGCTTAGTTAAGTGTGTGATTTGACCATTGAGTAAAAATTGATAAATTATAGTATGATCACATAAGTTGTGTAAAATGTCCCGTTTGGGTAAGATGGAATAACACCAACGTGTGTAATATAAAGTTGTGTAAAATGACCCGTTGGGGTAAGATGGAATAACACCAACGTGTGTTATATCAATGTGTAAAATGACCCGTTTGGGTAAGATAGAATAACACCAATGTGTGTATTATAAAGTGCGTAAAATGACCCGTTTGGGTAAGATGGGTAGACCAACGAATGTTTATGTAAAGTATGTTTTATGACCCGTTGGGTTAAGATGAGTAACATTAATGTGCTTGAAATTGTTACATGAATGAAGAATGTTACTATTCCCTTACTAGAATCAAACTTGATAGGTAAGAACTTGGGTGGATTCAAGAATGATAAATGTATATTGAATTCAACCTCAAATGAATGATAATGCTAAGGATGTGTGTGACCCGTTTGGGTAAGATGATAACATGTGGGGAATTTTAAGTTGGACCTTCGGGTAAGTGGGAATCAATGAGTGTTCATATCCCAAGAGGCACCTTCGGGTGAAAACGTGACTTTTGACATAAGTTGTTTATGTTAAGGGTAAAATGATACATGTTAGATGATGTTAGTGAGTAAAGTATTAGACAGTGGCGTATGTGGTAAATGTGTTTGTTTCTTGTTTACCTCAAGTATGGCGTATGGATTGTGTGCAATGTAAAACTATGTTGATTCCAAATGGAATAAAGATGTGGAAGAGGTTAGTTAACTACTCGTCTGAGTGGGTGGTTGGTTAACGGGTCAACGGGTTGGGAAATAGGTTTGATTAACTTTCTCAATTCGTTAGTTGTTGAAGTTGTTATTGTATGTTTTAAAAAGCATGTTCCACACTCCTAAACATTTAAATACATGTGTTTGGAACTTTGTTTAATCGGATTAGAAGTGAACATCGTGGGATGCATAGCACAAAAACAAAAGAAAGAAAGAAAGAAAAATGTTGAATGTGCAGGTGGGGGAGTCTGGGACGCCCAAAAGGGAGTCTGGACGCAAGGGTGGTCTGGACGCTGTTTCCTGGACGCAGGAAGAGTCTGGACGCCATTTCTGGGGTCTGCCTACGCCCCTAGACCATTTTTCATGATTTGTCATGATTTGACGTTTCATTGTTGTTACTAACTTGGGTGAGCATAGGAATGAGATATGTAGTGCCTTAAGACTAACAAATGGTAGGTGAAGGCTTGAGGATGCGCACGGAAAGGGGGGACTGGACTGTCGCGACATGCGACAGTCTCCAGACTATAGTTTTATTTATTTATGTATTAGAGCTACAATGAGGTGGCTTGAGTTATTTATTTATAATGTCATGGTTACTAAAGTGTTACTGGTAACGATGGCAGGTAAAGAGTAAGCTGGGAACGGGTCAAGATCGAGCCGTCATTTTTGGAGGAACCGAACACCACGTGGAGATGTATGTTGTTAATCATTAATGACTGTTTAATATATGTCGCATGCTCTGATATTCAGTGGATGTTTAAGGGTCTTTGAATCTTGATTATGTGATCAAGATGAACTTAATTTTAATTTAAATGTGTCAAGATGAAATTTTCTGGGACCAAAACTCGTAAATGTTTTTTTAAACATCTCTTTAAGGGGATGGGCGTTACATTGTAGTTCCTAGAAACGTTTACTATGGCATGCTTTGGCCTAATAGGTTTCACCCTTCCAGTTACTACATGTCTGTTGCTAAAGAATTTAACTCTGACGATATCTAAATAAATGAAATCGAATGCTAAAAATATTACATAAATTACTATTTACAAGGAGATGCTGGGAAGCCTCAAGAGTTTAAAGAATAAGTGTGTGTCAAGTATTGAGATGGAAACGTGATTTAGGTAGGCACGCCTAAGTAGATCCCTAGAGTCAAGACTCTATTACCAATCTGTCACACCCTAACAGACGACGGAATATGTCGGGGCGAGACGACTCTACAGATGCACATGACAACTAGTAATAGTTACCAAATACTTAAACATGTCATTTTCGTATATGAACAAAGATTCTTACAATAATTCAAATATAAACATAAAAGCATTGATTTAATGTCTTTAATTAAGGCCGCAACCCTATTCTGTTCAGTCAAATAATCAAAGTAGATATCCTGCAACATGTATAAAATAGAGAGTGTCAACTACAAAAGTAGTTGATGAGTAAATATAAGCTTATATATATACATAGATGTAAAACCAGCGATTTATGCAATTAAGTGCTTATCCGTATATTATGTCATAAATGACTAACTAGATGATGTGTAACCAAACCTAGACAATAAGGGAGCAATCACCCAAGTTAAGAATGCGTCTTAATTGTTTGATTGGGTGGGTTGTCAACCAATAGATCTATCACTGTTACCATGGCACGATGATTAATGGTACACAAACGATTCACGATTTATAGGTATTAATTCATGATTCATAGATACTTGATTCACGATTTCCACACACTAGATATTAAACATAGATGCACATAACAAAGAATACACACTTAACATCATAAAATCGCATGGTAGATGATATATTAAAAACACTGAAAGATTTGATTTGAGATAGATATACATGTTGCACCCCAAAATGAGAAAGTGGTTATGAATACTCACTACTCGAATCATTATTTTAAGAGATCATCATTTCTAATAATAACAAGAGTTGATTATCGCATCATATTCCATAATACTAAAAGATAGGGGTATATATACTCACTACTCGAATCATCACTTGAAGGAACCAACCTTCTAATGATAACAAGAGTTGATATCGCATAATATCCCACTGTAATAAAAGGGGGTATGAGTACTCACTACTCAAATTATCATTTGAAGGAATCACCCTTTTAATGATAACAAGTGTTGATTATCGTATCACAACCCATAGTAATAAAAGAGGGGCTACGAGTACTGACCTGATAAGTGGAATGAATGACGAGAGATAGTGCCAGAAAATGAAATACGATAGACCTGGAGATTATCCTAATGAAACGGGTAGGCTAGTTTAATACACACGATTCAAATGACTAATGGTCTAAGTATATGGGGTTCTTGAATAGGGTTCTAAGTATATGATTAGTGATTATATGAAGACGCGCTTTCCTATAAGCAAACGTTCACTCCGGGGATCCCCAGGTAAGTGCGCAAGGTCCCAGTTGGGATTTATGCGACACCCTTACCTATGCCTATAAAACCCAGTGTACAGGCATTCACCTTTCCGGTCTGCACGTGTTCTAGATACCCGAATGAATCAGTATATTAATACTTGATTATTTATTAGATTCAATTTCATATATACATTTAATAGATATATTTTATTAGATTTAAATTCTAGAAAATAAAGTATTAATTATTTATGGATCAACATATTGAATGATTATATTTAAATAAAAACTTTAACTTTGTCATATTTTTTTAAAAATAAATACTAAACTTGTTTATAATGAGAAATAAACTTGGGGCTTTTGTTTATGATGATATATTATGATATGCTTAGAAATATGAAGTCCCAATTTAACACCAAGTGTCCAATTTGGATAAAACAATGTCAAGAAAAACCCTAATTTTAGCTTGTTTTTTTAATAAATACCAAACGTTTTCCCATCATGAAATTGACTTAGGGGTTTCTTAAGTTATGTTATTTTATAGTCCCACACTAAAAATCGGAAGTTAATTTGAAGCAGATTGCTCAATTTTGAGTACTCTTGTTCAAGAATCCTAGTTTATGAGAAATTCTGGAATCCTAATCAAACGAATATATGAACTGAAACTGATAGAGGGGTTTTGTTCTACATACCGAATCGAGAGGAACGGTAGAAAATCAGATCATGAAAGCTCCTGAGTTGCACGAATTTGAGCAATGAAGTTTTGGACCAAAAAGAGCGTTTTTGAGAGGTTGGATTCATGACTGATTTCGAGTGTTTGAAGCTGGTATTTATACTAGAAAGGACAAAATGGTGATTAAACATGTTACTTGGTGACTAATCGAGCTAATTGACACGAATCAGAGGGTTAAACGAGGCTGTAAGACGAAGACAGTCTAGAAACACGTCTACAGGCTACGGGGTGTACCGCCCTAATGTATTAGAAAATCTGGGTGTACCGCCCTAAAGTCTCTTTGACAGATTTTACATATTTAGTCCCTAAAGTTTGGTTTTATACTGTTTTGGCAGCCGAAATTTGATAAATTGACACTTTTTAACCCAAAAAATTATAAAATATATATTTATTATATTTCTAATCTTGGAGTATAAATATTTCATTTTTGATATTTTACGAAACTTTCGATTAGGATTGTAATCACGTGAAAATTAATCGGATTTTCTTTCTTTCCACATTTTGACCTCAAACTTTCGTGAAACCTTACATTTATTTACTCGTGTGTATAATTATTATTCCCCACAAGCACTATATATATGTCTGGTTTGCTCAAGTTTTCTGGTTTAACGGAAATAAAAATAACTGAAATAGAATTTTGAAATCGGGTCGGATTTAAATGAATATGGATTGACCGAATTATCACAAAGATATCATACCTTATCTTCATTTTGCACACTTCAAGACATAAAGCAAGAAGATATTTTAGTCTGACACACTTTACAGACATACTTTATCTCAAATTATTTTTTTAAACGCATACCTTATCTTTATGACTTTATCACATATCTATTTGCAATACCTACTTTCTCTCTCCTCAAAATATTAAAGATATGGGTTGAGAAAAATTCAAACCAGGGTGTTTATGTGGATTCGATGATGAAGTAGATGGAAGCTGGGTTCTTTGTTTTGATATTGTGGCAACGAAGTTTCTGCTCACAGTGAAAGATGAAGAAGGTGACTTCGAGCGTTCCCGTTCGTTCTGGGTGTTTCAGTGGTTATCGTCAATGGTGATGAAGGTGATGTCGCTGTCGGTCTGATTTTAGAGTTTCTCCATAAAAAATGGTAATGGGTTGTGACACCCGGTCCAAAAATCAGGTCAAATCCTCTCTCCGTTGACTTTTGTTGACTTTTATTATGTGATAATTATGTGAATTACTGTTTTAAAATGCATGATTAACTGTGTTTAGTTAAATGAATCGCTAATTTAAATTCCGCGTTTGTATGCCCGTGAAATACGAAAGTTTCATATTATTAAATATGGAATTTTAATAATAAGAAATTGAATATAAAAATGGAACTTTTTATATTTTGTCAAACTAACATAAACTGTTAAAAACATTTTTGGAAATTAGGATGTAATCAAAAACATTATGTTGTCAAGACTTAGCCAAACGAGTAACCCGTTTCACCCGTTGGGCCCAGTGAAGCCCAATAAGCCCAAAGCAACTCGGATAAACCCGAAAATTTACCCGAAGGTTCACCTCGACTCACCGAGTAAATTCCCCAACCCGAATACCCGACCCGCGGCCCGAAACGCATTGGGCCGAACCCGGCCCAATCCTTTCCTCTTTCCCTCTCGCGGCCCAACCCGAGACCGGCCCAAACCCGATTCCTTTGGGCTTCGGCCCAGTCCTCGTAGCCGATATTCCACTGGGCTTCGGCCCAGCCTCTTAGCCCGATTTCCTTTGGGCTTCGGCCCGTAACAACTAACCGAACCGAATGGGCTTCGGCCCGGTTCGTTTCTTAAACCCGCAATGGGCTTCGGCCCACCATTCCTTTTATTAACATTGGGCTTTGGCCCACAATCAAAACAACTTAATTAAAATGTTTAACCCATTAGTTTTTTATAAAGATTAACCCACTTAAATTTTTATAAACTTTTGACCCAAATAATTATTTAAAAATCACCATCTTATTTGATTAAATAAACTTGGGTTATATTTTAAAAAGTTATGATTTTTAATAACTCCTAACACCTCCATATTTTATAAAAGCTTCCAATCTTTTATAAAATCTATAAAACAAATCACCTACTCATGCGATTAGTAGGGATGATTGTGGTGTTACAACACATAATTACCCAAAGGGTAATTAGACTAATCATGGTTATAAAAGGAGGGGACAAGTCTTTGGTTCCCCCACACCTAACACACCATCACACTCTACTCTCCCTCCCTCCCTCCTTGTTTCGGCCGAGAGCCACCACCCACCGCCCGACCACCGCCGGCCAGCCGCCCTCCGCCACCGCCACACCGCCGTGCCGGACCGCCGGAACCGCTGCCAACCGCCACCAATCCTCCTCTTATCTCGGTTTTCAAGCTCACACCCATTGTGAGTTTCCTACCACTTTTCTTCTATGTTTATTTCATCTTTACACCCAAGAAAAGCGTACAAGTCTTGACAAACTAAACAAAATGATCAAAGAATGCTTGTGTTTGTTAATCAACTAACAAAACTCACTTCTTAATCTCCTTTATTCCAAGATCAAACACTCATCTTGGTGTCTTTGAGACTTAAAAATAGCCAAGGAGTGTGGTGAAACACATTTGTGAAATCTAATAAAAGTAACAAGTGTGCACCATGATTCTTGTATTTATGAAATCTTGATTTCAAAGTTAGTTGATTTTAACAAGACCTCAAGCCTCTTCATTTAAAAAAATGAAACATAAATGCTAACTAACAATCAAAATGTGTTTATATTCATTTGTCCTAACACAAAAATGTGTTAGTAGATTGCATATATATTTATTTGTCCTAACACAAAAGTGTTAGTGATTGTTATTTATTTATTTGTCCTAACACAAATGTGTTAGTTGATTGTTTATTTATTTATTTGTCCTAACACAAATGTGTTAGTTGATTGTTAATTTATTTATAAGTCCTAACACCAAAGTGTTAGTTGATTGTTATGATATATGTCCTAACACAATGTGTTAGTTGATTAATTACAAATCATATTATGTTACATGTTAAAACAATGTTAAACAAATAAATCTCCTAAACTAGATGAAATGATTTAAACAAAGTTACATATGTAACTTATGACATAGATGGCTAAAATAAATAAAAAGAAACAAAAAGAATGTTACTTGTTTTAGTAAATATAACACATTAAATGTGTTATAAAAAGTTCAAGACAAAAAGAATTTTTATAGATTTTGTTACTAAAAATGGTAAGAATAATATTTATGTCAAATGATTAATTTGACATAAATACTTGGATTTATTACAAGTTTTAACCCTTCTAAAACTTTTGCTATAAATGGACATTTTCCTATAAAAAGTCACTTGTGGAAAATAAATATTTTTATAAAAGAAATTTTTATAAAAATAAATCAAAGACAAGCCATCAACCTTAAATATTTTTATAAATCCAAGTGTCACCAATTAACGTTTTTAGAACAACGTTTTATAAAGAAATGAATATTTCATACAAGTGAAATATTAAACGATTTCGAAATATAAATGATTAAATGTTAGAACTTTGAATGTATTCTTTTAAAGATTCATGTTTTAAATGAAGCGAACATTTAATAATTATTCTCGACAAATAATTATTTGCAAAAGATATATTCTATGTTTTATTCACCAAAATATTGTTAATCATAATTATTTATTATAATTATAACTTGCAAGATTAACAAATCAAACATGTAATTATTTAATTAAAAATAATTATAGGAACTTGTGAAAATAATAATAAACATTATTATTCTTTTAAACTCAATGTTCAAGACTTGGTTGAATTATTAAAAATGTTTATTCCTTGGTTATATTTATTATTCGTAAATATAAATCATCACCAAACGTAATTGTTTAATTAATACAAGTTAACGAGTTTTCAAAGATACAAACGGATTAAAACGTCAAGACTTGACCGGTATCACTTGGGTGACTTATGTTACTCAAATGATCAAAGACCTTATGCATATGTTTATTTAATTATTTAGGACGTTACGTGCTACCGTTCCTATCCTGCTAAATTTCTGCTTACCTGCTGAATCAGTGAGTTTCACGACCCCTTTTCTTTTAACTGTTTTATACTTTGGGGGAGAAATCATGAAATCTGATAAATGCTTTTTACTTAATATTATGGTTTATCTGTTAGCCGTATGACTACTTGTTCTCTTACTGATTGCCCAACTTGGTACATTATCGTTCTAAACGTTAGTACAACTGTATCCTACCATTAATTGATTTCAATTAGTTCTGTACGAAACGATAGCTAGTGAATAGATCTATTTGGGTTGACAACCCTACCCTAACTGGTAGCTCCAGTTCTGACTCCGGATTTGTCTGGGGGTACACGTCAGTTATTCTGCTCTGTTTAACGTCTCTGGGCAAGAGATGCTTGGGTGGGTAAACCGTTAGTATTTGAAATCAAGGTTCAGGTGAGATCATACAACCACAACGGTAAACCAACGTAATATTTAAGTATACTGAAAACTGCTTTGCAAACTTTAAACTGTGAGTCTTAAACCTGTGAACCTCACCAACTTTATGTTGACCCTTTTAAACTCATGATTTCTTAGGTAATTGACGCAACTTCTTGGAAGACATGCAAATGGGGCTTAACTATGCTATCGGACCTGCTTACGGAGTCATAGTCCCGACGATCCTACATAAACCGTTCAATGTTTTTATTATTAATTTAAGACTTGTTTAAAATGTAAGACATTATCATTGTCCACTATCACTTTCCGCTGCAATACAATGACATAATGTTTTATGAAGTTTTACATGTATTAGTTATTGTTCTATGTATCCTCGACTATGATTCCATTTTCGCTCACACCCGAAACCGTTGACCGGGGTGTGACATGGGTCCCACATAAAGAATATGATAGTGATTGTTCTCTGATGTTTCTGAATCATCTGAGGGGGAGGGGGTATGGTTTCGGCTCCCCCCATTCGGCTCCCCTAGATTTCCAGCGACTCCCAAGCAACCACACCCTCCTTCCACAGCTAGTTTCAACGGGTTTTTTTCTTTTTGATATTTCGGTTTCTACAAGCCGAGAAGAGCCGAACATTCTCAGGAAAAAATTGTGACCGTTGGCCCTCCAACGGCTAGTTTACATTAATTATTTTTTAATCAACTCTCTACACTATATATACAACCTCACCTCATTTTATACCAACACACTTCGTTTTTTCTACATCTTTCACTCCCAACTCTCACTCTATATCAAATTTACAAAAATGGTGAATCCTTCCGGGATTATTCTACCACCCAAAATCGGTAGTTCATCTACTGGTTCGGACGGTTCTTACGTGGATGCAATGGATTTTCTCAATTGATGTGTGAACATTATTCATCATGAGGAAGTCGAAGTCGAGTCAAGTAGACCTAAGCGCGAGAGAAGTATTTGGCGTAACCGGGTCGACGGTCACCAACATTTGGTAGATCTTTATTTCTCCGACAATCCTCGCTACCATGAAGGTATTCTTAATGAAAGATTTCGCATGTCTAAACGTTTGTTTTTTAAAAATTGTTAACGATATTGAAGGAAACTTTTTGTGGTTCAAAGCCCGTTTTGACGCTAGTAAAAGGGAAAATTTTAAACCTTTGCAAACATGTACATCGGCTATCCGTCAACTTGCGTATGGAAATGTTCCCGAAGAATATGACGAAGTTTTTGAAATATCCGAGAGAACATCTCGTGAATGCCTTCATTATTTTTGTGATGCCATACTTAAATTTTATATAGATGAATTTTTACGTGCACCTACTAGCCACGATATAGCTCTTTTGTATGAAGCACATTTGGAAAGGCACGGCATACCCGGTATGATCGGTAGTATAGATTGCGCTAATTGGGAATGGAGAAATTGCCCCACAAAGTATAGAGCTCAGTATCATCGGGGTAATCATGCAAACCCAACGATAATACTTGAGGCAGTAGCGTCACAAGATACATGGTTTTGGCATGGGTACTTTGGTGTTGCCGGTTCCAACAACGACATAAACGTGTTTATCAGTCACCCTCGTTTACGAATGAGTTGGATGGAGTTGCTCCAAGATGTCCTTTTGTCATTAACGGTCGGGAGTATAAATGTGGATATTATCTTGCTGATGGAATTTACCCCACTTGGTCTGTTTTTTTTTAAGTCATATCGACATCCATTTGAAATCAAGGAGAAAAAAAATGAAGAAGATACAAGAGGGGGCTAGAAAAGACGTTGAAAGAGCGTTTGGTATTTTAAAGCAAAAGTGGGAGATTGTTGAACGAAAGGGCCGTCCAACGACAAGAAAAAAAAATGGAGAACATTATGTATGCCGTCATGATACTTCAAAACATGATTCTCAAAGATGAGGGCAGAGCCATATCACCAGTGCACATTCGCAATCCTCCAGTTCGGTCGGTTGTCGATGACAACTTTCAATTGGAATTGCGGGATAACGAGACACATTTTCAACTTAAAATTGATATTACGGAGCATATCGCGGTAAACATGGACGTCCACTTGACTCAGGATGAATTGGACGCGTAGTTTCTTTTTTTTGTTTATCTAATATTGTGTTTTAAAATAAATTGTATTAACGTATTGTGTTTTAATGTGACGTTTTTTAGTATAAATTTTTTTTATTTATTCTTGTCTTATTTAATATATTTAAATAAATATATGATTTAAAACAAAATCCAAGCCACTACAAGATATTGGTTTCCATACCCTCTTAAAAAGAAGAAATTGGCCTAAAATTTTCTCTCTCCTAGTCACCTTGAGTTGTTACCATTTTATTGGATAATTGTTATGGCTCCATTATCTTAAAAAACCAACCAACAACCCCCCCCCCCACCCACCCACCCCCCCCCCACCCACCCCGAGGTGCACATATCGGTTTTTTCAAAGAACCAGTTCCGGTTCTGGTTTTGGGACCGGTCCCACCACAGAAAACTCGGGACTGCTGGCACCGGTTCGGTCCGGTTTCCGGGATCGATTCCAGCTATAATCGGTTCTGGGACCGGTTCTTTCCAAGAACCGGTCGCTGTAAGTGATGGCCTCATCTTTGCTTTAATTTTTTTTTTTTGATACTGTGATGCTTTTATACATATTTTAAATTTCAAAACTTCACATTTTAAGACAAAATAAAATTATAAGATAACAAGTATTGAAGAAAAACCAACATTCTTACTAATTAACTTAAAAAAAACATACGATCGGTTACGAGTTTGGTTATGATAATGAAAATACAAATACGAAATACGATTTAAAGTCTTCAACGACAAACCAAATACGAAATATGAAATAATTATTCTATACGTCTTCAAGTATTCAACCGCAAACTTCTAAACGTCTCAATGTCTTCATGTCTTCACGTCTTTATCACTTCATATCTTCATTTCTTCAATCTTCATTCCTCATCCGAACTATTTGGTCCAAGGCGAATCGTCAAATCAACAGCCTCTTCATCGACAAGTTGATTGTTTGTTGCGAGCTCGATCTCGTTTATGTGAAGCCTATCTTCAAGTGTAGTTTCATCTTCAAGAGTCGATGCATGTTTTATACGTTCCGTCGCATCCAAATGATCCTTTAGGCAAATGCGCATCTCAGTCGAAGTCGGAGTTAGCCTCGTCCTTCTCAACGATAAGACCCTGCCACTAAGACAAAATGCGGATTCCAAAGCTACCGTAGAAGCTTGGACACTTAGTAGATCTCGGGCCATAGCGGATAAGATAGGAATTTGAGCTTCTTTTCCTTTCCACCAAGCCAAGATGTCAAGATGATCAAATTCATCCCTAGTCATAGTGGACAAAAAATCCGTCCCACTATATCTCTCAAGCTCACTACTTGGGGTGCCTCCTCTTTGACGTTTGGTGTTTTCAACCCGAAACATGTTATACAAGTCATCCGGTTCGTTACTCGAGCTACTTGCGAACGAGTGTTGGATTTGTGTTGTTGGACCATAACGAACCAAGTAAACATCGAACATGTTTTGAATAGATTTATGAAAAGCCATTTTGGTTTCTTGTGCAAAATTTGGATTTTCTTCATATAAACTCAAATAGGAACATATCCTATCAATCACCGTTTCAACACCCGTAACATTATAACACGGGTTCAAGAAGGCGGCACAAGTGAAAACGATTGGGATCTCTTTAAAATAATTTTAAAATTTTTGTTTCATTGGAACCACCATAGAATTAAACATATCATTTTTAAACTCATACTCACACTTTTTTTTTGCCATCAAGAAAAGGTTGTGAAGAACAAAAGCACTTGTCGGATACTAAACACGAAAGTTGTGTAGTTGCGGTGTTATAAACATCAAGCAAATCGGACATTTCTTCAATACAAGCCCAACCCTCGTCCGTAAATGGTGTAACTTTACCACGGGTTTCTAGTCGCTCATGAAAATGATTTAAAGTATCCCTTTGTTTTAAAGCACTTTGAAACATTTTAAAAGTTGAATTTCAACGTGTAGGAACGTCCCAATTCGGTCCAAGACAAACCGAATTCGTATCGCTACACAATTTTCGGTAACTCATATATCTTGCTCTACTTTGTTTAAAAATCAAACGTAACATGTTTTTAAATTGTTCTCTAAAACTAACTTGTGAAACGTTTAGACCATCTTGAACCACCAAGTTGATAACAAGGGCCACACAACGACTATGGAAAAAAATCCAAATCGGTCTATATTTGAATTTTAATTTTTCAACGGTCGTAGTGTTGTTTGAAGCATTGTCAAAAGACATAGAAAAACCTTGTTTTCCAATTTAAATGTTTGAATTACATAATCTAATAGTTTGAAAACATTTTCTCCCGTGTGGGGATATCCAAACAATTCGAACGCAACCGTACGTTTCATCATTTGCCATGATGAAGGACTTATCCAATGAGCGGTGACACATAGGTACGATTCCGGTAAATTGTGTGGAGCCGACCAAACGTCGTTTGTTAAGTTCAGACCGGTTTGCAAGTTTTCAAAAAGTGCAATAAATCTTTTTTGCAACTTCTCATAGTTTTAAACAATCACGCCTAAGAGTTGTGCGACTTACTTGGGCGTAGCAAGGTTGTTAGGCGAGGGTTGTCAAAGTGATCAAAGGGAAGAGCTTCTTGGATCACGAACTTTTCCATTCGGTCACGAACGATACTCAAGTCGAAATTGAATATGTCTCCTTTGCTACTCATTTGTGCTTGATCTTTTTCCGGTTTATTGTTCAAAACCTTGCAAGATTGCCTCACATGTTTCCTCAAACTTGAGTTTGCCCTCGTCTCATAAAGTCCTCCGCAAGCATGACAACGCGCCTTTTCGGTCCCGCTCGACATTTCGCATAAGTCGAAACGTGCCCAAGGGTCCTTGTTTCTAGTTGTTTCCTTCACCCTCACGACAAAAACACTTGAACCTGTATTTTCCGCGATGCTTCACTTGGGTTAGCCATAACGAGAATACGATATCGAAAACGAGAGCTTTTAGTGAGTTTTTTGAGTTTTTGAGAGTTGTAATGAATTAATTATATGAGGATGGTATTTATACTAAGTAATATGGTCATTTGGGAGGCTAAAAGGTGAATAAAAGGGTCTAAAAACCACACCCAACGGCTAGAAGGCCGTTACAAACGGCTATATCCCGAAATCCCCCCCCCCTCCAAAGGCTAGAACCGGTTCTTGGTGGAACCGGTTTTTGCTCCTGGATGTCATAATCGATCAGGAACCGGCGGTCTTAAATTGGAACTGAACCGGTTCTCGGATATTGGGACTGGAACCGGACCGGTCCCAGTTCGGTTCTTCGGTTTCGATCCCGGAACCGGTTTTTTTGTGCACCTCTACCCCCCCCCCCCCCCGGCCATGCTTTTGTCGAGTAAAGAAAGCAGAAAGCAACCACCTTCCTGACATGTATGGTCCTCATAGCTTCTTCCCTCTCCCATTCGATCCGATGGCTCTATGTACATGGTGATAGCTGGCCGGATTAATTTTTTGCATCGAAATAACTCATCATTTATCGACCGAGGTAACCTCTCAAACCATCCAGAAGAAAGAGTCAATCCGATGAAAACTTGCAACCGGAGTAACTAGTTCCCATCCGACATAACTCACATGGTCGGAAACCAAGGATCCGAGAAAACTGTCAGAAAAACGATGATATCACAAACAAGATACCCAAACCAATAATTCATACCCAGATTCAACAAATCAAATGTCAAGAACAGTGAACAAATACAAATCAGAATCACAAGTATGGTGACCTGACAGAAATTCTACTCTCTATGATAAACCATTACGATCCTAAACTTAGATTCAACAAACATGATGAATCAACTAATGATCAGTGATCTACCAGAGAAGAACTTGATGATTCGCTAGAGAGAAGACGGAGAGATATTTTGAGAAGTATATGTGCTCCAGGAAAAAAAAAATCTGGTGTTAACTCTTAACGAGCACACACACTTGACCTTATATCAAACAAGTAAAACCTGTGACCCGCATGTATAACTCAGCCAAAACCGCCATTCGGATCTTGTGACCCATGCGCAACCATCAAGCCCAACAGCATCATCTTGAAGCCCAGTTAAGCCCAGTAGCACTTCGACTCAACCAGCACCCATTATCACCATTCAACATATAAAGAAAAATAATAAAAAACAAACATTTAATACAATATAAGAAATTAATTTAATTGGAGATATTAACAGTGGCGGACCCACTAAGGGCCCAGGGGTAGCGCCCACTACCCCTGAACTTTTACCCCGACGTGCAAAAAAAAAAATTATAGGTTTTCGGTTTTTCGCAACCCCTGGAAGAAATTTTATGGCTTTTACTTAAAAATATGATCAAAAGCCCCTTAAAAATATGATCAAAAGCCCGTTAACTACCTAAAAAAATTTTAGAAGCCAATCTTTAGAAGCCATTCCTCAATATTGTTAAGGTTTTCTAGAGACTTTAGTTTTCCAATAATAGCATTGCCTTGCATATAAAAAACCTCTTGGAGACCTCATAACCCAAGTTCATGATTTTCCGACCACCTGTACCTTTATCCCCATGTGTGCCCAAAAGCACTTCTTTGAACGGCGCATTATTGGGGTTTCCGGTTGTAGCCGTATCCGCCTTCTGCCTCCATGCTTGTTGAACTTTGGCGTTGGTATTGGTATTTAGGCCATCGGGTTTCCTTCGGTCAATCTTGTTCCCATCCCTATATATCGTACTTGGGGAGGTTAACTCTGACCACAGCATTCTCAATTCTCACTCTCCCCATCTCTTGTAGAAGTAGGTAAGGATCTTTGCCACCTCGAAACCGAATGATAACTGGTCCGAGATAACCCGGCCTCTTGCCAGAGCAACCTTCGTCCGAGATAAAGAGCTAGCTCTCCGAGATAACTTGGTTTGCAACCTTCGATCAAGATAACTGCTTCTGAAAGCTTCCGAAGTAACTATTCGGATGAATATTCTACCCGAAATAAAAGCCTTCCGAGATAACCCATCCTTCCGAGGTAACTGGCTTCGTCCGAGTTAAACCTTCACGTCCGAAGTAATTTGCTCCCGGAATAGCTTCAATTATGGTTCAGAACGCCGGTCACTGGAGATAGTTTCTGTTATGGTTCAGGCTGCCGGAGATGACGAGTTTTTGGTCTGAGCACGTCATGGTTCATGTTCAGATTCACCGGAGTTTATTTGTTCCAATGTCGCCGGTGATGCACCTTCGATCGGAATTAACAGAGAAACGATTCAGGTCAGTATATTGTTGTTTTTTACTGCTCGAAACTGGGTCATCGAGACAACTCAATGTTAGTTGATGGGTTAGGCTCTAGGTTTGAGGATCGATCATGTTTGTGCTTCTGTTCAAAATTATGGGTTTTAGATCAGAAATAAACATGCTTATTGTGAAGCTTGAAATAAACAACAGCTCATGTTCGATTTTTATTTTTTATTTGCTCATATCATGCTTCAAATTATTTTGAGTTAAATTGAAGCTCCGGATTATTATATGATTGTTGGGGTTGATTGTGAAGCTTCTGGTTGGATTTTTCTATGGGGTTTGATTTGCAAGATTCTTTTCAGACGGGTTTAGTTCAAGATGAAGCCTCTTTTCAGAGTTCTTATTCACAAATTCGACTGATTATCGCTACCAAATTCAGAAATAGATGCTAAAGGTAACACATTTTCTGTTTGGATATTGCTCGACGAATTTGATTGATTTATTTTCCCCGGTTAACACTTAATGCCCGGAGGAACATTCTAATCCGGTTTGAAGAATTCCGGATTTAGTTGTTCTTTGTTTTGCTATCGGATGCAAAAGTCTAGAGGGAGAAAATATGATGAGACTTTGTGCATACCTTGATTTTTGCGAAACGAGTACTAATCTTTAAAGCGTCCTTGAGCCACGAAGATGATAAAAACAAAGGCAGGGTTAGTAAATTGAAGTGAAGTGGTTTTTGTTCGAATAGCATTTGTTTTGATATTCTGACAGGTACATTCATTTTGGTTGAAAAATGGGATTAATTCTCTTATTTATTCTCATCATTTATCTGGTTTATCATTCAACAATTGAGACATCTCAAGTAGATTGAATCCTTAGAGAAGTCACTCTGTTGAAATTGATAAGGCACCTTATGCATGAAGAAAAGATTTGCTTAATCTTAGGGGTAGTTTCACAAAAGAGAAAGGTTAAATGAAAGTCTTAAAGCTATTTGAAGATCATCTTGAAGACATATGAATCAAATGTCACAAAATGTTGAATATACCATCTACCAAATAGGGGGAGACTGTTGGGAATTCCAAGTCTGAGACATTATGATTTGGATAGATGTGATTTACTCAACGAGCCACTTTTTTGTATTGTCCTACTGTATTGCAACACGGTGAAGATCATGACTACTAAAGATATCCTACTAACCGAAGACCGGCAACAAGTGGCATTATTTATCTTATTGTTATATTAATATGTATGTCCACTTGTCCACTAGTAGTAGATATTTACTACTTTATCTAGCTTAGTATATATGTGTCATATCCCATGGAGGATAACACATACAGACACACACAAAATACACAGAAGCATAAGATGCACATATGAGAGTCATGAGGCTTTGAAGTTGTGAAGGGCCTTAGGAAGACATTTGTTTTGGAGGCTCAAGTATAAGTGGGGTAGGTAAATTGTAATCATTCGGTTATCAATATAATCCTACGATCACTTTGTTTATCATGTTCTTCGTGTCTATGTTCTTGATTCTCATTATCATCACATCTCAACACTATTGATGTTCATACCGAGTGTTCGTTTGTTATACAAGATAGGTGCACAAAGTCTTCGATCGGCTTCCACACATGATAACGAGGTTAGAGGTTAGCCTTTCACACATAAACTTTTTCACAAAACAAAGGTTCTGTGAAAAATTCACTATTTCGCAAAAAAATGACTTTTCTCTAAAAGTCTTTGTAAAAAGTTGAAACGCAATGTTTTTGTTTCGCAAAATCTCTTTTCGATTTTTCAGTTGTGTATTTGTCATAAAAGTAACAGATTTGAGAGATTTCGAAAAAACTCAAATTTTATAGAAAAATTGGTTTCAACGATTTTCACGTCACAGATCTGATCAAAATTTCCTTAAAATCACAGCATACACAAGTTAATTAGCACTAAAATGAAACAAAAACGAATAATAGAACAAGTAAAAATGAATCGATGCATGTTAATTTGCGCAAAAACTCAAAATACTTCTGTGTTTCAAGAATTTCATCACAAAGCCAATTGAATTCAGCACTTATGGTTCTGATGTCACTTGTAGGTCCGTGAATTCGATCTTTTGCTACCAATCGGACTTCTTTTCGATCACACTTGAGCTCGAATAAGCTCAAAACAGATGAGGTTGTCAATTGAACCAGTGAACAGTTGAATATGAGCAATTGAGCTATAAATTCATATTGTAACAAAAATTTAAGATTACATATATGTAATCATGACTGCAAAGCTATAATCCCGTATCTTTTGATCGAATGTATAACGGGTTTGTTCCAAGTATTCGCCTCAGGGACGGAGCCACTTGAAGGGCAGGGGTAGCGCCCGCTACCCCTGAATTTTTACTGCGATGTGTAATTTTTTTGGTTTTCGGTATTTCGCTACCCTTGAAACGAATTTTCCGCTACCCCTGAAAATATTTTACGCTATCCCTCGAAGAAATTTTATGGTTTTTATTTAAATCCTGACTTGAAAATATGATCAAAAGCCCGTTAATTACCTAAAATTTTTTTCGGGAGCGCTGCCCCCGAACCCCCGTTAGTCCCAACAAATATATTTTTTTTAACGCTACCCCTGAATTTTTTTCCTGGATCCGCCCCTGATTCGCCTTCCTGAGGCTATTGAAGCATTTACTTTTCTACCAAATGGAAAAATATGATTTGGTAAATAAAGGAATTAGAAAGAAAAATTCATACATAATCAAAAAAAAACCCAAATGATTACATTCTTGATTACTAATTTAGTAACCTTGCGAGCTTTCTAATATCGAAAAGTTGATGAACTTTGAAGATCTATATCTATATTTATATCTATATCTATCTATATATCTATATCTATATCTATATAATCTATCTATCTATCTATATATATATATATATATATATATATTAATATATATATATATTAATATATATCATCTATTCTAATAAACGAAAAGATTTTTAGATGATGTGGCATCACCACAGCCCTCCCCTGAGTCACCACAATGCTTCACTTTTCACCAATTAAGGGCAAAAAGGAAAATTACTCAGGCTATACACTTTCAGACGCGCGGATCCTCCTTTCGGATGCTTATAACCCGGATGTTAAACCCACTGTATAATCAAGCTTCAAAAACTTAAAAACCCTAATTGCACACCAAGAGACTCAGTCACTCTCTCGATCTCTCCGCCGTTCATCGACCAGCCATTGGGGTATCGCTTCTTTTGCTTCATCGAAGGCATGAATCGATTAGTGCTTCATTCTACAATCACGCTTCTTTATCTAGATCTGTATTTGTTCAATCGATTATGTATACATGTGGTTGAATCGATTAGTGTTACCGGTTGTTGATTTGAATTTGGTTTCCATGAAATCGAGCCCTAAACGATTTTTTTTTTTATCAAAATCACAGCTCTCCCTTTAGTCGTTCATAAAAGTTGATTGCTGCTAGGTTCAAGGCGTTGTTCTCTCTTCCTGCTCTTCATCGACGACTGCTCTCCAAGGTCTTTTAATCGACAATCACAAAGCATCAGGTACTCATTCGTTATCCCTTCATCATCATCTAATCATTCACGCTTCATTTTCGTTCAGGCTATCTTTCACCCTTTGATCTTATACTAAGCAGATTGAAACCCTAGATTTGTTTGTTCTGGGATCATGTGATTTCTGTACATCTCATGTATGCTCCACCCAAAAGTTTTAGATGTTGTATATTTAATGGTTTTGTATTTGTACCAGCCTATTTCTTATGTTCATTATGTATTTTTTTTTTGTGTGAAAAAGCTTCATGTATATGAACTGTCTCATGTATGCTCATGAATATATATGAAATTAGGGTGGACATTTGCTACAAATTCCATTGTTTTAAATGTTGTTTCCTAAGTTTGAATTTGGAATTTTTTTCTCACAGGTGTACTTTTTGTTTTTGGGTGTTTAATGGAATAACCCTCATATAACTTGATCGATGACATGTAGAATGTTGAGTTTATGTAGCTTTTTAACAAGGCATAGATATATATATACAAAGAGCTTAATGCTTGGTATTTATGCTTATTTACCTTATTCTATTGGTAAGGTATTCTAATATTTTGTTAAAAAGTGTTGTTGAGGTATGTACTGTAGTATGCAGTTTCGACATTATAACTGTAGTACATTAGGTATGAACACCAAAATCATATTGAGGTATGCAGTTTTGAAATTTTCTATTCTGTTTAACTATTCTTTGTGGTAATCACATGTATTATTTTTTTTTTATTGTTTCTACCAAATAGGCTGGTTGCTGTAATATATTCAATGCCCTTTTTCTTTTTTCAAATGCAGATCCCATTCGGTGTGGTTGTTGTTAGATAATGGCGCAACCAATGGACTTGAACTTTCAACCCATTTGGACTGTTACTCTATTTATCATTGTTAGTTGTGGCATTTATTCTACAGGTATCTCCTTCTCTCATAATATCATTTTGTTTGTGTTATGTGAGATGGTAAGAGTGTAAGTAATGATTTAGTTTGTGTTAATGTAATGCCTCCATCCTAATTATGAGGCTATATGAGCTGCAGGGTTTAAGAATTTGTTATCTAAATATCTAATAAACATTTGTTCATTAGTTTTGTAGAATTTTTAACATTGAGGCTCTTCAAAATTGACAAGATTACTAAACCATAACGGTTATCTGAATATATCTAACACAATCTTTGGGTTTATTTTGTTAATTTATGAACTTTAGATATGAGTTTTCATATAATGATCTGTTGACTTAATATGAACTGTAATATCATCAGGAACTCCATTTATAATAAAAAAATATGACATTAATTACAAGTTAGCCATGGTAGATTGTCCATATTCGTTGGTTGTACTCTTTTGCTCATGTTCTATGCTTATTTGGAATGTATTTTAGATTATTTTGTATTTGCTTCTAAAATAAGATAGTAGATCCTTTTCATTTATTTTCATTGAATTTGTGTTCTAACATGCTAAACTTTTTAAATCTAAGATCGTTATTGGAATTTCTTACATGGACCCATTGATATTCTCATTTTCGTATGGTGAGTGCATTCTGCAATATGCAATCATTTTTGTATGATGACATGTTCTTTTTTGGGTGAATTCTTATATGTCGTCACCACAGGCCCAACATCATTCGCCCCTATAATTGAAAAGGCTATGACAAATTGTTGAAGAAGTCGCTGGGCAATATCATTTGTTGGTTATCATTGCATGGTCAGGTAATATTTTATGTTTATTCTGTTCCATATTGATTGTTTGGGTTTAAAAATAAGATTTGATTTGCTGCAAGTCTGCAACTTTAGTAGTTTTTTTTTATATGTTCTCTATGGTTTCAAGCTGAAGTGGGATATTCTTTTTGACAGCAAGCTTTCGCTATCAATTGTATTAGTTAGAGTTGGTGATGGGGCGTAGGACACAGTGAAGGAATTTGATGATAATATCCGTTGTCGCACCTTTGACAATTTCCAGGTATGCAATACTTGCTAATTGCAATATTGTGTATTTTATCTATAGATGTGGCAAGTTCCACATATTTATTTGGAAGTTTTTTAAAATGGGTCAAATAAGAAAAAAGGAGAACAGGTCTAATGGGTCAACTTGAAAGTCATGAATTGCATTTTTTAATCCATACATCCTCCTGAATCTTTTGCTGTAGTTTGTTTTGTAAACTAAAACAAACAACTAAAAAAGGAAATGTTCAAACGTGTTAGAAGTTTCCAAAAGTACCTTATTTTTTTAGAGCTTGATTTGGTTTATGTTCTTTCTTATAACCTCGGACGTATGGGTCCAATGAAAAAGCTAAAAGAGAAGCTGTTTGAAAGGCGTCCAAAATGTTTTTATGTCCTATAACCTACTCAAATCGCTTTTGAAGAAATAGATTATTAGTTATGTAATCACGTATAATATATAGGTAGATTCATCAAGCATCATGAGTAGGTATAGTATATAGATATGTTTATTTTTTGTATGTATAAAAAACATCTAAGATTTTTTTTGTTATGGGAATAGCCTATGATGAAGGCTTAAAGATTATAATTACATATGTTATGAATTCTGCTTATACAATGCATATTTATGCAAATATTGCCACTGTCTTCTATCTTTTTTAAATTTGTTTCATTGTTTGTTCTCTTATATTCAACTTTTGTGTTTTATTCGATTTTATTGGATCATTTTCTTCATTATTTTGATTAAATATGTTGTTAACACCACTTTTAATTAAAATTCAAGTGCTATTACACTACAGATCCATTCGAATTGCCAAATTTAAGATGGAAAACATGTCTTAGATTTGTTGAAAGAAGCAAAATTGTGTTGAGAGGAATTTCTCACCACTGGTATGTTTCTACACATTCTTTTACCTATCCCATGTTACATTTTGTAGGTTATTATACATGAGATAGGAATGTGGAGAGGTTTGGGCCGAGGGTGTAACTTGGTTGCTATAATCCGTAATAAAATGAAAGTTGACTTCTATTTCGGAACCTAATTATAATTTTGTTGCTAAAATCAACAAGAAAGGTAAAATTCATATCTTTTTTGGGCATTTTTTTCTATAGTTTTACATTTATTTAATATTTCAGTCTGATTGATTTTAGAACACTTGATTCATAATGTTTTTTCAGATTGTTTTTATTAGATTTTTTTAAAATCCCAAACTGTTGAAAGGTCTTTTCTCTTCCATTACGGCGACAACATGTTCACGAGATATCACCGTGCCACCTCACATGTTCACGAGATATCACTGTGCCACCCCATCACACGGATGGGGGCGGTGTTTCGCGCCATCAAATGCCCTTCGCGCTGGTATAGCGCATGTATGACCTTATCGAATCAAATATTTTATTATTATTTTAACCTTAAATTTTTAAAATTAGTTCAATTATAAAATTATTTTTATATGCGAGGTATGTGGTGATGACAACTCAACAAAATCTTTTTGTTTATTATCTATCTATATAATGGAGCTTGGTTCTATTGTATTTTAGACATTTTACTATTGGAAATGAATGACTAAGTGAATAAAAAAGAGTTTTAGAAAGAGTTGTTTTGCAGGTCAGGTCGGTCATATGAGGCAAGGGGGGTTTGTTAGTTAGTCTCATATGTTTTTCTTTTATTAATCTATGTAATAAAAGAAAATAATTATATATGGTAGATTATTATTGTTTTTATTTTAGTATTTCTTTTACCCCCAGCCGTGCAATGCACGGGTATAAAAGACTAGTATGAAAAG
>JBCNJP010000002.1:9163302-9178881 GCA_039602395.1 Deinandra increscens subsp. villosa | reverse complement strand
AATACTGAGTCAAATGGGTTTGAGAGTTGAGACTAGGAGTGGCTGTTTTAGAAAGTGTGCATTTGGTTTTGGTTAGAATGGGTTTTTAACAAATTGAGCTCTGGTTATACTACGAGGTTCAACTCGACGTGCACAAATTGGGTTTTAGGCTAAAACGGGTTCGGGTTCAAACTGGATCAATTTTGGGGTGAGCCTTCCTGGATTGGTTTAGCTGTTGAACTGAACTGCTTTTTGCAAATGGAGGAACCCTAACCGGACCCAAACTGGTTAGGATCGGATCAAGACTGGTTCTAACTGAACTTTATTTTTCTTAGATAAGTACATTATATTAAATTTATAAATAACATAAACTTCAAACCTTTATCAGTTTTAAACTTTAAAAAAAGAAAGTAAAAAAAGTAATATGACTAGGTGTAAAAATAGATTTTTTTTCATAAATAGTACTTTTTAATAAAATTCTTTCAAAAATAGAACTTGTATTTTTTTTTTTACAAAAATGGTGAAAACGTGGTTGGTAACCACGAGATAGAGCAAATCGTGGTTGTGAACCACGAGATTGAGGCTTGGATCTAGGCTCGGTGTACCGTCCTGCAGAATCTTCAAAAAAATTGGACCATCTCGTGGTTGCTAACCACGAGATTCGTTTTTTCACTCTAAAACGTGGTTGGGAACCACGATTTGCAGGACCAGTCACTTCACCTCTTTATTTTCGGACGCATGCACCAAGAAACCAAACTAAGTGAGTCCACTTTAACTCCATGCATGCAATTAAAAAACAAAAATTTAAAGTCTGCACTCTTTAAATAAAGCCTGCAATATCACATGCACAATCACTTTCAAATTTGTTGTATGTATGCATGTCCCTCTTTAAATAAAGTTTCACGATTTCACAATCACACACACACTTTTAAATCTCATTCAACCCTCTTTCAAAAAATACAGATTTCACCAATTCCAGATTTCACCCCCAATTCTCATTCACTACTTTTTTTCTCTAAACTCTAAAAACACCCGATAGATCAGTCACAAATTTATCTTGGTCCTCAAAATCAAGAATTGTTGTTTCTGGGTACCCATCATCGAGCCCACCATTTATATTACTCACAAAATTTTACTGATGATCCTCTAGTTCCAAGACGTGTTGATCGAAATTTTTGGAAATTCTTGGTGAAAAAATTATCAGATAAGGAGTTCCCGGATAAGTTGATGGGATACATCAAGACTGCTGGATTTGGTGGCGTTTTAGAATGCTATTACGAGAAGGTAGATAACCATCTCGTAACATCATTGGTGGAGCGGTGGCGTCCTGAAACTCACACCTTTCATTTTCCGTTCGGTGAAGCGACAGTAACCCTAGAGGACGTTCAAATTTTATGGGGTTTACCTCTCAGTGACGAGGTAGTTTCTGGAGAAAATTACAACTGGGATCTAGAAATAAAAGAAACACTTTGTCAACAATATCTAGGGATCGAACTAGAGGGAAATGACCTCACCACCAACCTTTTACGGTTGACCACTCTTTATAATAAAATAATAAATGATTGGCCAACAGACAACGCCCCGGACGCAACATTCGAGCAAATTGCACGATGCATTATACTCCACCTAATAGGTGGTACTATTTTTCCTGACCGTTCAGGCGGTAGCGTTTTTATTCACCATTTGCAACACTTGGCCGATTTTGATCTGTGTGGTCAACTGAGTTGGGCAAGTGCAGCCCTTGCATATCTTTACAGGAATTTATGCAAAGCTGCTGCCCCCGCAGCTAAGGAAATTGCTGGCCCTTTAACTTTGTTGCAGCTTTGGGCATGGGAAAGAATACCCCAGATTGCTCCAAAGATTAGAGGCACCTTTCAATTTACTGATGGGCCCCTTGGTGCAAGGTTATTTAAAACAGCATTTACTTATATATAATTTTGTATATTTTTTTCTAGTATTAATTTTGCATTTTTTGTATTAATGACTTGTAGGTGGCGTGGTAAGTTTAGAAATGTTGGTACGTATCTACTGTTTCTTATATATTTTAATCTATATATTTTGTATTTTTGAAATAAAATATAACTTGGCCTATTTGAAAATATTGTAGGGTCAGGGTATGGGTGAGGTGCATCGAATGGCAAGTCAGGAAAACCCGTATAATCTTGACGATCAACTGGGAGGGGTTCGACAGATGGCTGCACAATTTTTGAATTTCGCCGGTGCGGGGTATCACTTGGATTACCAAACTTCACATTTGGCAAGTCAAGTGAACCCGTATGATTTTCCCACACAACCATGTTATAATATTGACAGGCCGCTTACACGTCGTCAAGAATTAAATACGGATACGTATTTTCATTACCGTCAACCACTTGCAACAAATGAACCAAACGTAAATAATTTTGAAAATGTACAAGCTGGTGGTTCAGAGTTTGAGCAAAGTACATTTAATCAAACTGCGGGTTCAGCATTTTCAAACTAGAATAGCCAAGCAAGTGGTTCAGGCTATCAAAAATTTTTAAACCAAGGAGCCTCGTCAAGTTCTTACCAGTGGGATAATCAAGACGTTTACAAACCCGCACCACCTGAACCAACCCAATCTCAATCAGGGTATTCAAATGATTTTTTTAATATATTTGATAACCCCAACTACAATCAAGATGAGTACAATGGCCCACAGTTCAGAGGCACATTATCACCCATACCCTATAGAGGAGACGAGTCCTCCACACAAGAGGCTCAACAAGAAGGTGTCGCTGGGCAGTTAAGACGTGGTGATCGGAATAGGGTACCAACTAGATGTCCCTTATCGGGTGGTCCCTTATACAGACCTCATGCTCATCATTGATTTATGTTAGTAGACATGTATTAGAACCATGTATTATTGTTAGTTGTCAAAAAAATGTTTAATATTTGTTTCATGTGTTAATGGGTTGTTTTGTTGCAGTTGTATAAAAACGCTCATACCTTTGTTTTGCATTTATGATATATGAATGAAAAGCTTGTTCTAAGTACTATATATCATGTTTGAAATGTAAAAACTAAATAAGAGGTATGATGGGTGAAAAATTGTTGGAAGGTGTTTGATAGATGAATCTGCAATTGAATTTAAAGGGAGATGGGATGAGTGGGTGAAGTGAATGCTCTTGTTTCTTAGTGATTATTGTTTGCAAATATTGAAAGAGATGAATTGATGGTCTTTCGAAGCTTCTGTCATGCATGTAAGGCTTTAATAATATTGCAGCAAATAAAGATGATATGACTAAAGCCTGATAATTAGCATGTGAAAAAAACTTGTCTATTTGTGTATTATTAGTGGGGTAAATTTTGGAGACATTGTCTCCATTTATTAGAAGGTAAAATGGTGAAGTGACCCGGCTGCAATCTCGTGGTTCCTAACCACGAGTTAGGGTATTTTTTTTGGAAACCCGTGGTTCACAACCACGATTTGGAAGAAATGGGCCCACCACAAATGACATCACCAGCGTTTGCCTCTCTGACCCTCACTCCGAACCTGAAAATCGTGGTTCACAACCACGATTTGCTTTATCTTGTGGTTACCAACCACGTTTTCACCATTTTTGTAAAAAAAAAATGCAGGTCCTATTTTTGAAAGAATTTTATTAAAAAGTACTATTTATGAAAAAAATTCGTAAAAATATGGGTAAAGTTTCAATACAAACCAAATTTATTGTACAAACTTAAAAACTAATATAAAAACTACTAAATTTTAATTAAATAAAGGCTATTTAGGTAATTTTTATGGTTTTTTTTTTCATGTTTATATACATGATGGCCATCTAACGACCTTAAAAAACTAAACAAATCGTTTTTTTTAATTTTGTCTGTCCGATTATGTTGCATATATGCAACATGAACACAGTATGTTTCATATGCTGCATATATGTAATATACAATGTTGTATGTATGCAACATGGTATATTTCATATGTTGTATATATGCGACATGAGGGTAGGGTTGTAATACAAAATACTTTTTGCATGAGAAGTGTGAGAAGTAGATGATGTGTTATTGTCTTTATAATATATATTTTTTTATAAATATATGACACTATATATGGTTTTTTTTCCATTATTAAAGGTCATATATTTATAAAAAATTAGAAATATAGGATAATACAATATACTAATATCCTAACACAATGCTTTAAAAAATGTTCTTAATAAATGGTGTTTGGTGGTGTTTGGAATCTAATGAATCATGTTTTCTATTTTAGGATTGTCATATGTTTGTCAAAAACACAACTAAAAGATAACACCACACACTAAAATTCAAACACCATGTACTTCTCACACTTCTCATGCAAAAAGTACTTTGTATTTTAACCCAACACTAAATGATATGTTGCATATGCAGCATATTAAACATACTATGTTGCATTGTTGCATATATGTAACATAGTTGGATAGACAAAATAAAAAAAAACTTTATCTTTAAGTTATTAGGTGTATATGGGTGGATGTACGTGAAATTAAATTAAAAAGTATCAAATTATAAAAAAAACCCTTCATTTGATATAGTTTCCTTTGGTTTTTATAAGTTTTTACAATAGATAATGGTTTGTACATGAACTTTACCCGTAAAAATATATAGAAAACTATAAATTACAAAACCAGTTATTTCTAGGATTTGCAATCAAAAGTTAATTTATTTAAAAGGAAAATTGGCCTATATTAATCTCATTTATCACCTATTGGCTGATAATAATCGCAATTATGGTTTTTCATCATAATAATCTCAGTTATTAACATGTTGCCCTATATTGATCCACGTAACGATGTTAATTTTTTTGCTGACTGGGCGTCGCAGTAGGATCCTATATGGCATTGTGTTTAAAAAAAGCTTTTAAGAAAATAAAAACAATTAAATAAATAAACAAATCCAAAAAAATAGATAATATCTTGTTAATCACGTTCAAAGATATTCAAAAGATAATATATTGCGATCACTTTTAAAAAGCTTTTAAAATGTCAGCCCAACACATCGACGTTTTTATTTGCGATGTTCAACTTCAAGCCCTAATTTCAATATCCCATGTTGCTCATAGATTTCTTTGAAGGACACTTTGCTCATCGATTTCAATATCCCCATTCGCTCATCGATTTCTTCTTAAGATATGATTACAATCTCATTTTTGGCACTGATTGCTTCACTGTACTGATTTTAATTATGATTTTGACAAAGTTATTATGATGATTTTGGTGGGTATGAAACGAGATGATTAGAGATTGTATTACAAAATGATATTGAAATGTTTATTAGATATAGCAATAAGTTGTTGAGTACATGATTGTTCTTGGGTAAATATAAATATGATAAAGAAATAGCACACTGTGGTGATTAAGGTGCAAGTGAAAATGTGGTTAACTAACAAATTAGATCGCAATGTATATCTTGTATTATCTATGAACGTGATTAACAAGATAGTATCTTTTATTAAGGATTTGTTTATTTATTTTCTTAAAAGCTTTTTTTTTAAATACAATGCCACGTAGGATCCTATTATGATGCACAGTTAGCAAAAAAATTAACACCGTTAGTCAAAACTTAACGACATATCAATACAGACGAACATGTTAATAACTCAGATTATTATGGGGAAAAACCGTAACTGAGATTATTATCGACTAATAGGTGATAACTCAATTAAATATAGTCCAATTTTTCTATTTAAAATAACCTTTGTCTATTTATCAAAAATAAATTTAGTGGGTCACGTCCACTTAAAGAAACTTAAAGTTAGCCCAATTAAGCTCACGTGCCTGAACTGAAATCTAACTAAGGGCGTAAACAAGTCGAGCCTGAGCTTGTCCATGCTCGAGCTCGACTCGTTTAAATTTAACAGAGCTTAGGTTCGAGCTCGGCTCGATTTTAAGCTTTATTTCTGAAGCTCGAGCTCGGCTCGTGAAGAATTATTTGAGCTCGAGCTCGGCTTGTTTATTATTAATTATTATTATTTTTTATATATTTTTATAATTAAATTTGGAAATATTTTGAATTATACTTTTCTATATAGAAAAAATACATATTTACTTATTTTATCATAATTTTATATATAATAATCATTATTTTTTAAATATATTTAAAAATTAAATAAAAATTATATAAATAAAAGCTCGTTAACGCTCGCGAGCCGGCTTGAGTTCGATATGTAAAGCTCGGGCTCGAGCCCGTTTATTAAACGAACCCTATTTCAAAGCTCGAGCTCCTTAAGACTCGACTTGTTTCAAGTTTTTTATCGAGTCAATCTCAAGTAGCTCATGAGCGACTCGGCTCATTTACACCTCTGAATCTAACCACCACCATCCTAATGACAAGAATAGTTTGAAACATTATGTCTTATAAGAGAAAATCAATATTGTATTACTGTTAAGAATATTATTTAAATTTTAATGCTGTAATCTAATATTTTATGCTAATGAGAAGGGTGACGAGTTATCCCCCACCATTTGGTGGAGTGGATGTATCCTTGCCCTCCAGTGTGGAGGTCAAAGGTTCAAATCCCACCGGATACAGAAAAAAAATGAATGAAGAATTATAGAGGTGGGTCACAGAGGTTTTACCACAGTGGGCCTTCGGGTGGTGGGTTTCCTCTGGAATGGATGTGCAACATAGAGGGTCCTGGTTACTCCCACGGCCTGTGGTCGCAGCGTGTCGTGGGTAGCATCGTTTGTCATGATGAGACCCCCGAGTAACCGGGTGTTTGCCATTCTAAAAAAAAAAAAGAAGAAGAGTGACGACTTGATGAGGAGTATGTTAAACTAAAATTAAGGTAGCCTAAATAAAAATAAAAGAAGAAAACTAATATAAGAAAGAAAAATAAAACAAAAATAGAAAATGAGAAAAAAATAAAATAAAAATAAATTAGAAAAGAGAAATGAAAAAAAAAACGTTTAAACTTTAGACCTAAGGGCATTAGGTGTACATGCGTCAACGGCGCCATAGTTCCCTTTTGGCGGCGCCAACCTCGCCAAACACCGCCCCGGTAGTGCGCCATGCACCGGCGCCATGCTTCCACGCCAACTTCTTAACGCGCGTTAACTTGAACCAACGGCTATATTTCTAGCCGTTAGAAACCGAATTTTTTCAAAAAAAAATAATATTTTTACCCCTTTTTAACCCCCAACAACTATAAATACCCACCTTTTTACCAATTTTTAACCCCACAATCTTCTATTCTCCATCTTTAACTCTCTCCATTTAAAAAAAAAAACAACAATGAATCCCAACAACCCAAACCAAGGTGACTCTTCCAACAGTTGATGGAAGAGTTGATGGAGTTTTGGATCCAGTGGCGGATCCAGGAAAGAATATCAGGGGTAGCGGGGACTAACGGGGGTTCGGGGGCAGCGCCCCCGAAATTTTTTTTTAGGTAGTTAACGGGCTTTTAATCATATTTTTAAGAGACTTTTGATCATAATTTTAAGTAAAAGCCATAAAATTTCTTCCAGGGGTCGCGAAAAATTCGTTTCAGGGGTCGCGAAAAACCGAAAACCTATAAAAAAAAAAATTTGCACGTCGGGGTAAAAGTTCAGGGGTAGCGGGCGCTACCCCTGGGCTCTATGTGGGTCCGCCCCTGTTTGGATCCACAGAATCTGAGAACTGACCCCGGAGGAACGAGAATTGATCAAGATAGAAAAGGCGGAGATCATAAGGGAGTTGAGGGGCGAGGGTGGTAGCGGTGATTAAGAAATTATCTAGTATTTTGTTTGGTTTATAAAAGAATTATCTAGTTTGGTATTGTAATTTTTTTTTAGAAAAGTAATGGATGTTTGGTGGTTTAAAATTTTGTGGAGTAATTTTAGTTTTTTATATAGTTTTTATTCTAGTATATAATTTTCAAAAAGAAAAGAAAAAAACAAATATATATATAAAAGTTTTTTTGGAAATTAAAAAAAAAATAAATTAAAAACAAGTCAACATGGCATGAGTATACCCTTGTTGTGTTAACCATTTTGGTGTTATGTTAACGATGAGGTGGCGCCTATGTGACTATGTGACGATGTTAACATGTTAAGTTAACATGGGTATACCCTAATGCCCTAAAGGTTTAAAGTCATTTATTTTTTGACCGTATGTCCGTACCACCTAACTCATTTCGTGATTTAACTACTTTCACATACATAGAAACGTATCTAAAAATATAAACAAATTTCAAATTTTTTTTAGCCCTTGGGATACCGGACCGTAGCCAGATGCCCTTGCTGCAAGGTATTACCGTTCATTTCTTTAATGGCGCATGCAAGATATCGTAGTACGGATATTAGGGGCTCTCGTTACAAATCGAGAGAGAACGTCAAGCGAGGGCTAGCCAAAAGAGTCGAGAGAGGTTTGGCTCTCGATTGATAATCAGCTGTGGTTTCCAAACAGATCTGTGTGAATTATAAGATAGGACGTGGTTCAAAAGAAAACTCGTCCATTTTAAAAAAACCAAGAAAACTTCTTTCAACCAATCAGATAATTTGTACTTATTGTATTTTATATTTAATTAAAGGGCATTTTAGTAAAAGATCACCCCACTATTTTTGGTAATCAACGTTTTAGAATTTAAATTTCCATTAATTTCCCAATCTTCATCTGATATTCTTTTCACTACTTCTAGGGTTTCTGGTGTATTTTTTTTTTTAAAACAGGAAACGTCATCTTCTTCAAATTAAGAGACTGCCAATATACTTGTGAAAGAATTCGAAGAGAAGCTTGTGATTCTCAAGAACTACGGAAAGATGTTGATATATATATATTTTTCTTCTATTTTTTGAATCCGTGTTATCATTCAATATAAAATATATTTACTTCCATTGACAAGTTTTATTATGTTGAACTAGTCAGTGACCCGGGTATATATCCGAGGCTGTGATACATAAAGCTAAAAAGCCCATAAATATTTAATAATATTAAATTTACAAGTTTGAGAAAAGAGACTTACAATATTTTTTGTATAAGAATTAAGTAGTGGATCTAATTAGAGTATGTATCATATTTACTTGGTATCGTTATACAAGTCCCAAATCAAACAAAGAATACTTACTTGATAAAAATAATTCAATCTCCTGTATATTTTATGTTGATGCACAAGTAGTCTGAAATTTAGAAGGGGTAACACAACCAATACTTAAGTAATTTCCATACACTTTCAAAGAACCCCTTGACTTTGACTATCAAAATTTTATTAGCATAAAAATCTTTAATTGAAAATTACCAAATAAAAACCACACTCCTTAAAATGTATGTCGTCAGTTGTAAGAATACTTGGTATCTTGCATTATTTAAGGTGTGAGACACACTCATTTGGGTCCTCCTTTTTCTCACAATTACACTTAATAACATTGAAAATTTTAGGTTCTCTATTTGTTTTAAAATCTTTCCATTTGTCTCTACTTTTTAAAATGAAGAAACATAGTAAAAATCTTACCAACTTAAAGCGAGATTCAAATTTTAGGTTCTTTATTTGTTCTAAAATCTTACGAACTTAGAGCAAGTTGTTACACAACTACAAAATGATTTTCAACAACACTAAAATGCAGCAGTAATGCCCCTTATGTCACAAAATTTGCATACATGTAAGGACTTGTAGTCACCTGATATTAAGAGAACATGTTTTTCATAAAATCTTTCATAAGAAAGTGTAATTTTCATGTAAAACTATAACTAAGGCTTTGTTTGGTTGTGAGTTGAAAATACTTTGCTTTGGAGGATGCAAAAAGTCAAAAATGCCCTCCAAAAGCAGCAAAAAGCCACAATGTTGTGACTTATTAACTTTTGGGGGTATTTTGCTTTTTCCTCCCCAAAAGCCAAAACCCATCTCTTTAAAATGTGACGACCGGACATGATCAGAATAAAATATAAAGACGTGATCACTGTGGCTGCTATTTACCACCTTTCCACTGCCCCCCCCCCCCCCCCCCCCCCCTTTAACAGCAGATTTATTTCCAAGCAAGATAACAAAGAAGTTGTCAGCAATGACATCTTCCCCTTAATTCGTCGGTTATGAACTGAAAAGGAAGAACTCTTAACATGTTTCAATAAGACTTTCTTCATCATTGTTGATAAAATTTATTTTGCCCTGCAACCTTTTGGGGGCCGTCATTTAGCTGAAGTAAAATTCTTTACAATGCTTAGCAAGAATAACCACTACTTTCATCACTCTTTTACATACTGAGTTCACTTGAGTTTTGCTTCTCCGTTCCACAAAACTTACTGCTTACTCAACTATAATCCCAATTCAAATCTATCTATACCAAATCAGAACACAAACTGTCAGAGACAAAAGACAGTTAAATTGAACCGAAGAATCAAGTGAAGGTAAACCAGAGAGCAAATCATCTATAAAGAAATCAAAATATGAGATGTTTAAACCCTAAAATTGCGATGATGATGATGGTTGAAAGAAGCCAGTTTACCTTCTCGTAGAATCTTTCAAATCCCGTGAAGAAATCATACAGTTATCAACCTTCGGCTTCGCGATTATAGCCTTCAGCCGATCGGGATCGGAGATCAGGGGCGGACCTACCCTATGGGTAGGGGTAGCCCCCGCGACCCCTGAATCGTTAACGCGAAGAAGGAAATTTTTTCGGAGTTTTACGTTTTTGGTATTTTGCGACCCCTGAAACGAATTTTTCGCGACCCCTGGAAGAAATTTTATGGTTTTTACCTAAAAATATGATCAAAAGCCCCTTGAAAATATGATCAAAAACCCGTTAATTACCTAAAAAAAATTCCGGGGGCGCTGCCCCCAAACCTCCATTAGTCCCCGCTACCCCTGATTTTCTTTCCTAGATCCGCCCCTGTCGGAGATGCAACCAGATACGTAGGATTGAGAGGATTGAATGTTTGGATGAAGACCAGAGAGAGTATGGACGCTGAGAAACATAAAAGTGAGAGAGGTTGAATGTTTCGATGAAGACCAGAGAATTTTCAATCAGCACTTGATGAGGAAGATGATACACCGTGCATAAGTCCTTGAATACCTCGGGTTGAAAAACTAAACGAATCCCCACTTTGGTTATAGATCCGCGTGATTTTTAGTGTTATTAGGGGATTTTTTTTAATTCAAAACTCTAACAATTTGACACATAAGCACAAGCTTACGTGACTCAATTTTAAAAGAATAACAATCTTAGGTGGCACACCTTAAAATGTGCCACCTAGACAGCAAAAACTGGTGTTTAATATATATATATACTAGTTTTTGATACCCGTGCGACGCACGGGCAGAATTTACAAAATTAGTAATTATACAACATACTATAGTAAATGTTATTCGATAATTGGAATTAAAGAAAAAAACAACATTTCAAAATGTAAAAAGTTACAAATTCGAAAATATAGACTTATAAACAACATTTGATGTTTGGAAACCAACAATGCACTCCACAATGTCAATAGTTTAGTCCATAACGATGTAGTAACAATGTAGTCCATATCATAGAAGTTCTCAATTCACATGCCATACGCATAAAAGAACAAAAGCAAAAGCTCAAGAAGCTTTATAATGCAGTAACACACATATAACAACAAAAACTGAATTTAATCAAACCTGTCTCCAACCTAGTAAACGTCAATTTGTCACTCGCCAACTTCCTTGCCTCAATGATGCATATTAATTCTTTTGTGAACCTTGTCTCGAACCTGGTAAACCATGTCAAAACAATAAAACCGGATTGATATATGGGATCTATGGTTGTAACTTGAGTATATATATAATTTCCCACATTTATAGAAATAGAAACTGATCAGATCCCATTGTTATGTTATCATGTTGTAAGTACGTATGACATAGAATTCAATTAAGGATATGAAGCATTGCCAAGGAAGTTTTCCTTTAAGAAATACTAATATATAAGCCAAAGACTAAAGGTCATCTCTTTCGTATCATGTCCTTCCTAAATGAGCATGTACACCTGCATAACGTACTATTCCTCTATGAAAAAATTCCCACGTTTATCTATAAGAAAACCAACTTAACAGAACTAACAGGGGATACAAAAATTACTTTCATTTAAATAAAGAAGTAATATAAGCCAAGAATTATTATGACAGTGGGCAGCAATAAACTCACAGATAGAATCCTGCTAAACAATCCTTCAACGCACCTGAAACAAAAAAAAAATGGGTTAATGTAATAAGAAAAAACAGTACGCTGCCGCGAATATTTCAATCACAACTCCACTATTAGACCAAACTGTCATTAACAGCAAACAATTATTATGACATGGATTGTAGAAACCAACTATTATGATAGTGAATGTAGAAAACCAAACAAACCATGTGTTATAGACAAAAGAAATTTACTACTGATTTACAAAAAAATTACTGCAGTAGAGGTTAACATATAGTGTTATGTCAGGATATTAGAAACCCAAACAAACCTTGCAGCATACACAGCCTATATACTATTGTTTGACCAAAAGTATACTGCAGGGGAAGTTAATATATATTGCCTTTGATCTGTCTAGAGTTGATCTTCAAGAGCGATATACCTAGACTTCTAATTTTATGTTTCTTCAAGGACCAAACACAGTTTAAATGAAACCTGACGGCCTAAAAAACAAAATAAAAGAAACAAAAACATAAAATATGAACCCTCAAAGAAAGAGCAGCCAAAATAGAATGAAATTGGCAAACTCTAAAATTATGTTGCTTTCAATCGCTTATTCTACAAACATCTTTTATTACTTAGCATGCCATGTCTGGTCATCACAAACATTCTTTTATTACTATTAGCATGCCATGTCTAGTAATCACAAACATCTAGCTAGGTACAACCAATTAAGCAATAATGACCACAGTCAAACAAAATGAACATAAAATTGAGAGCTTAAACGAAACAATAGTGTTCCCAAAGAACTGAAAGCTGGAATGAACAAATGAATAACCAAAAATATTCAAGAAAATAACACAATTAAGGTTTGAAAACACCTGAACACACGACTACACTTATATCATATCAGATACAATGTACATCTATGAAGGTTCATGAAACACAATGGATTTAATTAAAGAGACATGATAAATATTGAATGGAGTTCATGAAACACAAAAAAAAAATCATCTATGAAACAGGAGGGCTACATGAACAGAAGCACTTTTTCGTAAAATTCAAATAAATGAAGGTTGAAGGATATTAACAGTTAATAGTCAACAAATACAGGATGCAACAAATATGAAAAGAATATGAAAGCAATTCATCTAAGTAGCATATAAGACAAATACATGATTCAACAAATATGAAAGGACTATGAAACCAATTCATCTAAGTAGCATATAAGAAAAAATTCATTTTCCTCATTAGGAAAATGGCCAAATGCACCGAGGCATAATTCGTTGTACTTTAGATTTATATGTGTGCATAACTGCATATTATAAATGCAAGGTTAAGAGCGATAACCTGATGAAGGGAATCTACGAAAAGAAAATTAAATAGTGAAGATCATAAAATTAAGGATATTAAGATTTGGTGAAGAAACTGAAATCACCGGTAAAAAAAATTAAATTTCTTTAAAACCTGTATTGTTCTTTTGGAATGAAGATGGGATCAACAAATGGTGAAAGACCCCTATGTTGTTTTCTTCATGCCACTAATGTCATCCCCTGCAAACACCATTATTTGTATAACTAATTAACACTCAAATATTTATAACAATGAAAAAACACAAATATTTATAATAATGAATAAAAAAAGATAAATAATTATGTTGTTTCATATCTTTCTAAATGAAGCAAAACAAAAAATTTAAAAGTATCTGGTTGGTTTTTTATTGCTCAGCATAAGAGGAACAAATCATTTAAATAAAAATGAACCTGAAGTGCCTCAGTGACATATCTTTGAGCCGCAACATCTTGTTCAGCAAGTATGCGAGCATCATCTATTATCTTTTGTTCTTGCTTTACCTGCATCAAAATAATTTAGAAAATATCAGCAGGGGCATACGAATGTTGTTTTTTTATTAGCAACCAATTCAATTGGTTGCTATATATATTATTTTAAAAAGGTTGGATCTTGAAAATCAATCAAGGAAAAAGAACCACCTCTTCAATAAAATGAACTTAAATCAAAACATAGATTTGAACAGATTGCTTTATACCCCATTCAGGTAAAATCCACTTAGAGTGCTTAAAATCAAATTAAACTGATTTGCAACTCAAGATTAAACAACATACGGTCGAATAGAAATATGCAACCAGAATTCTAAATCAAAGAGGTTGAATACAAATATGCACTGGTGTTTTGTAATTGGTGCTTAGAGACATACTTTTGAGTTATCAATAATCCAAAAAAATCAGATGAGGAAGCCGATACACCATAATACTCTTCAACATAGCTATGAACTGCAACCAACACACCAATCATGACGCTTTCCTTAAAACTCAGACACCAATCACTCAGACCATGCAATGTAAATCAGAAAACCAAAAGAAAGAACCTAGAGGATACAGATATTGGTTTGACACACACATTTGACTTTGAAGACAATATTGAGTTAACTAAACTGAAAAAGATCTTAGCCCAATCCTGATTTCAATTGACAGTATAATTGACTAAGAAACATATATGTACTTAGATGCAATTGGCCTTATAATCAATTAAGAAATTAATATACACAAAGGACATTAAAATTCCAAGAAATTATAAAATAGATATGAAGATATATTATGTGATTCTTAGACTTAAATTAGGGTTCTTAGGTGAATCGATGATGGATTAAAAGATTATAAGATGATAAGATGAGTCGATCAGAATGATTAATAAACATTAGAATTAAAAGAATCATATACTATAAGAAAACCCTATGTTCATCTATGATACCTATGAATTACTTACCATGAAAATGGACTTCGCTTTTGATTTAGATCAAGTCAAAATAGACATTTGCAAACCTTGATGTCAGTAATAAGTTAAAGAGAAAAATTAAAAAGTTACCCGTGAAGTGCCAATCTTGCTACCTGGTTATACCTGTAATTTTAGGTACCCGGTGATTCAGTCAAGCAACCTCACAAAAAAAAAAAAAAAAAAAAAAACAGAACACCTAACCGTTCTGAATACCCTGCTCCTTTCGCCACCAAATCGAGAAACATCAACATTGTTTAGGGTTACAAACTGGAGATCCAGGACGGGACGAAAAAGATAATGCGACCGGTCAGACGTCAGAGGTCCATTGCCTAAGGCCATCAAATATGAGGAAACACACACATATAAACAATTCGCAATCAAGTTCTAATAATCATTATAGAAACTGATGTAACTGCTGATCAAAATATGTACTGGGCTCTTCGAGATAATCACACACATAAAAATAAGTTCTTAAAATATGAATTTCAGGAAACAGACAAACTCCAAGAAACGATCGTTGTTCTTGAGGCCTCCGATGTTGATTCCGATCGCCGATGTTGAGGCCGGAGATGAGAGTGATGGAGGAGACGATGGAGAGGAGATTAGAATGAGCCGCCGATTTAGGGTTTTTTTTTGTTTATACGGTTTAAAAACGTGAGTTTTGATAAAGGGATCCTCGATTTTTATGGGATCATTTAGGCGGGAAAATAATACCAGGGATTGTTGTGGTGATGCCACGTGGCATCCAA
>JBCNJP010000002.1:9034781-9162802 GCA_039602395.1 Deinandra increscens subsp. villosa | reverse complement strand
AAAATATTAACTATAAAAGAAAGCCATGTCTTGAAGTAGAAACTCGGTGAAATTTTATATTTTTGTTGTTGGAGACCGAATTTAAGTTTGAAATGTGTTTTTACTCTCTTTGTTAATATACATTGTTTCATAATTATATATTTTTTCACTAATAATGTAATGTCTTATACTCTTTTGTTAAGAGATTTGAAGAGGTGGATTTCAGCTATAAATTATATTTTCATGGTGAAGTGAGTTGATTTAGAGAGTACAAGAATGTCAAAAAAGTAAAGAAAAAAAATGATAAAGTTGTAGGGGCACCAAATGAAAATGATTTTGAAAATGCAAGGTATGTTATTTATACCAATTACATGTAAATATAAAATTTGAATGATTATCTTCTATCTTATTTAAGGAATTTGATTATCTTTTTGTATTCTATCCGTAGTATCACTATATACATACCTAACCCCTCGGGTGAAGATACCATCACCCGACTATTTAGTTTGGGCTCGGTTGCTCACTGCGCCCAAATGATAGGATACGTCTGTCGTTAAAGTTCTAATACGACCCGATGTCCTGATATGGTTGTATGACCTAAACGTGGACACGATCGTATTTTATGCGATAATCCTAGCCAACTCTCACTGCAATTAAGTTAATAAAAACGACACCCATTCTAAAAGTTAGGGCTCATTCTCAAATACACTTGCTGTTTTGAAGAAATCCCAAGAACCGTGTTTTGAAATCAAACTCCAGATCGTATTCTGCTTTCGTCAACACTGAAAGGAACCTTACTATATTAATCAAATTAATGGATATAACTCGCACATTCAGACCCATATCTCGTCTGCATTTGATTTCAGAGGTACATGCTTTTGTTTCTGTCGATTTCGTATACATTAGCTTCGATTTTATCATTATTTTTCTTTCGCTTCCAGCTGCTGCTCGATTACTGCAACCATGTTGAATGATTTTATGAAGTCACTGATCGAGTTCCCGTTTAGGATGTATGGTTAGGATGACTAAGGTGGAAGACCCACAAAGTTAGAGGGTGAGAGGAGGTCACGAAATTATGAGGAGTGACATGGTGGTGTTTAATCTCCTCCTAATACCTCGATTTATACACTCAAGGAGAAACCCGTAATTATTAAGGATAATTACACGCCAGTTAAGAAATTTAGAGATTTATTTAGGTCAATGATCATTTAAGAATAAATGATGACTTGGGCCACAAGTTAATCATGTCTAACACATTATATATAAATTTGCAAAATATCTTGAATTTGTAGACTTAATTATAGCAAGGTTTCTTTCACATGTTGAAGAAAACCCCTGACGGTGAAGATGGAGATTTGGTCTTCACGTTGATTAAAGACAAGTCCTCTGATTTGTTGGCAAAATCGTATTCTAACTTCAAATTGGTAAAGAGAGTTTAATCACAATTCAGGTAGTCATATTTTATGGCTTTATGCCTGGAAGGTTTTTCTTTTCTTTAGTTTTGGCTATGAAAAATGACGAATTTGCCTATCACACAGATAGCACATGTGAGACTTAACGGGACTTTTGGATGAAAATTAATGGAAAGGATGGGTGGTGCAAGATGTTTGGTTATAAATAAGGACGTCTAGTATGATTAGTTTTCGAAAAGGACGAGATCCATAATTAGTTATATTCACAAAGGACATAATTTGTAATTTACTCTATCTTCAACTATTCTATAAAAATGTGTCGATTCATACGAAACTGTTGTTTAAATAACTCACTGGTGTACGTTGGTTCGTCTATAAAATAATCTTTACGTAAGAGTGTCAAAAGCTTCATGATCACGGGTCAAACACCAAATTAAACACGTTTAAGAACCTAAATCATATCTATGAGTCTAGATTTAAGAAGCTAAATTCGAGAAGGCAAGAAGCTAAATCATACAGGTGGTTGTGCTTGGGGTGCCGTCGGAGGAGTGAGGAGGCGGTGGCAGGCCTGGTGGCGTAGCGCTATCGACACAGAGTGTCGGAGGAGTTGACTGTTCTTTTTTGCATTTGGGAATCGGGAGGTTGGGACTTGGGAGCATATAATCGATAATGAAAGTTGAAACCCTAGTCTTTTAAATAAATTTGAAAACAAAAATTGCAAAAGATAGAAAAAATTCAATAAGGGACTAGATTCAAACCCTACACCTTTGCATTGTGAAGGAGTCCCTTAACTAGCCAAACTAAACTGAAACTGTATCTGATTCATTCTAAATCCTATATGTGAGTTCCCTTCATATTTTTTTATATATATTTTTAAAATCGATACTTGCAAGCGAAAAACCGACTGGGACCGAGGTCCCCTCTGACCCCTTAAATACTTCGCACCGGCGAGTGAAGCTTGGTACGTCATGGATACACAAAAACAACGACTATTCTCATGTGTTAACACACCTCAAATGTGAGAAACATCCTAACGCACTATGTTTTTAATCTGTAACGGATCAATGATTTTTTCGATGTAGTCACTATTTTTAAATACTTCAATTTCATAGAAACATACATTAAAAAATCGATTCGGGTCGGGTCGGTCACATAGTACAAATACGACACAATAATAAAAAATAAGAAAACATAATATAGATAGGATAATCTTAACGAATTAAAAACATCCTATAGTTGTTCCTTATGAGTTTTTATAATACCTAATATTCAAGTTTCAACAACTTAACTAATAAGTAATTAATTGGCTAATTCTATTAATTTCTAAACTAATGCATAAAAAGTCACAAATAAAAAACAAAAATCAAACTAAATAACAATTATCTATTTATTTATCAAGATTTCACATTTGAAAGAAGCAAACAATTAAAACAATTAAAAGATAAGATTTAAAGACTAACTTTGAAGAACCGAAAACAATACACCATAATTTTTTATTTTCTTGTGTCCTTGTGTAAGGGTTTTTTTTTTTCTTTGGCTAAGTTTAACTTGGTTGTATATTGAGCTATTTTTTTTAAACGATCAACAAACATAGAATTGCCCAGATACTTCATACGGGGTGACCCAATGACAAAAGATCATCACTAGTTAGCCCAACTCAGCCGTACGGAGCCCTTAAGCACACCCAAGTTATTTCTAGTTTCGGGAAAAAGCCACCCGCCCAAAGGCCCATTGGTGATAAAACCCGGTCGCTCTTGGGATCGAACCAGAGACAACAAGATCCTGGTCTTCCTTCATAGAGCCCTCATGTCTCAAAGCAATAATGCTAGGAGAGCAAGGATATAACCTGACTATATATTGAGCTATTATTAGGGTTTTATTAAAGAGTGTGTGTGGGGTGGGGTGGGGGGGAGGGAGTGCTGATTCATGTTGTCTAGGCTACTAATATCCGAGCAGAAATAACAATTAAAAATAAATTCTTACAACATAAATAATCTTTGAAACCTTGAAATTATATGAATTTTGATTTTCTTGTGTTAGGGAATTTGGGCTAAGTTACACCATAAATAATATTTGAAACCTTGAAATAATCTTTGGAATCTTATCTTTTTTTCTATTGGGGACTAAGTTTAATTTGGTGGTATATTGAGCCTTTTTTATGATCAAGTGAGCGAGTGTGTGTAATTAAAAATAAATTCTAACAGAAGTCGAACTAGGGACCTCCAGAAATCTACAACTTCGCGCTACGGTGCAAGACCATCGGGACATATTTTTATTTTTGTTTATAATCTAAAACAAATTATACATATTGATTAATATATTCACTCAGAAAATCAGCACATAATTTACATGGACACGAAAAAAGACTATATTTCTGTGAATACGTATCATCAAATGTAAATTCGCCTCGTTTTTAATTAATATATTTTAGTTACTTGAAAGAAAAGTTTAAGTTTAATTTAATTTAAGAATAATGAAAGGATATGTAAAAAAGATCAAATCTTAAAAATCTTCTCTCTCAAAATAAAACCTTTTTGTTTGTAGTTTTGTAGTCCAATTTCAAAGTCCTTTTTACAAGACTAATTTACTACCATATATATATACTAGACTAGATTTCCTCGTGTTCTTATAACCGCCGCCTCCCTCCGTCATCCCCAGTATCTCGCCGGAGCTCCGCCTCCATGGACAAGATCTCCGGTCTAACCACGAACAGCAAATTCGAAAGGTTAACATTATCACCACCAACACCTCATTCTCCGAAATCAAACATCACCGCCACCGGCGGCGATATACCGCCACCGCAATTTTTGAATTCCATCAACGAACTCCGCGGTTTCTCCGCCGCCTTGTCAGCATTCCTCTGCCGCTACGACGAGTTGCACAGTCATCTCAACTTCATCAACTCGTCAATTGACTCCAAATTGCCGGATCACCTTGTTGACGCTACTAACCCTAATTTATCAGCCCTAACGCGTCCGTTAGGTTTAGAAACCTGTATTCCAGATGCCGTTGTGTCGGAACGAAGCCCTAACGGAAGCGCAAGTGATTGCGAACGGAGACATGCAATTGCGAGGACGCCTGGAAACGACTTTTTCTCGAATAATTATGAAGAAATTGATACTTCGGAGAAGATTGAAGTTGTTGATTTGTCGAAGAATCATGAAGAAATCGATGTATCTATGGAAATTGATAATTTGAAGAAGCCTGAAACTGTTGATGTATCGAAGAATCCTGAAGAAATCGACGAGTCTATGGAAATTGATACTTCGAAGAAGCCTGAAGTTTTTGATGTATCACAGAATGTTGAAGAAATCGATGTATGTATAGAAATTGATGCTTTGAAGAAGCGTGAAGAAACTGATGTATCGGAAAATTCTGAAGAGATTGATGCATCGAAGGAACATGTAGAAACTGATGATAATTTCATGAAGACTGAAGAAACTGTTCCAGAAACTTCTTCGGATGTAACCATAGCCGTTGTTTTATCACCAAACCCTAACGGAATCGCTACGGATTGCAATGAGAGTCGTGAATCTGTGAGGACACCTAAAAGCCCTAACGGAATCGGTACTGATTGCGAACAGAGCCATGAAACTGAAGAAATTGATCAATCGAAGAAGCCGGAAGTAATCGATATATCTAACGAGCCTGAACAAACCGACATTTTGAACAAGCATGAGGAAATTTTTCTCTTGAAGCAGCCTGAAGAAACTGTTCCAGAAACTTCTGGTGATCAAACCATAGTTGCTGTTTCAGAAGTCATTGTTGCAGAACAAAACCCTAATGGAACCGCCACTGAGGACGTCGAATATAGCCATGAAACTGTGAGGACACCTGAAATCCTTGAAGAAATCGAAACAACGATGATGCCTGAAGCAATGGATATATGTAAGACTCCTGAACAAACTGATATCAGACCTGAAGAAATTGATCTCTTGAAGAAGGCTGAAGAAACTGATAACTTGAAGAAGCCTGAAAATTTTGATGTCTTGATGAAGGGTGAACAAACTGATATCTGTAAGAAACCAGAAGAAATCATGGCATTAAAGAAGCCTGAAGAAATTGATATCTTGAAGAAGCTTGAACAAACTGCTATCTGTAAGAATCCAGAAGAAATTGTTGTATTAAAGAAACCTGAACAGATTGATACTTTGATGAATCCACTAGAAACTGATGCCTCCAAGAGTCTAGAGGAAATTAATGTATCGAGGAAGCATGAAGAACCTGAAACTTCAAAGAAGCATGAAGAAACTGGTATCTGTAAGAAGGGTGAGGATATTAATGTATCGAAGGAGCATGAAGAACCTGAAACTTCAAAGAAGTCTATTGTTTCTGTATTAGAATCCTTGTGTCAAAGCATGCGTTCTAAGGAACTGAAGAGGCATGTAAGAACCCATCTTTCTGAAATGAATCAACTCCACAATGAAATTGCAAATGCGTTGAAGCTCGCTAGAAATCCCGCAAGTCTCATTCTTGAATTCATCGGCAGGTTTTTTCTAGAGGACAGTAAAAAATTCCGCAAGGGTGCAAATGAGACTAAGGAAAATGTAAGACTGGCTTCAGTTTTGATTTTGGAGTGTTTTGTGATGATCAGCGGTGACGGCATTGAGATTGAAAAACGAGACCAGGAGTATGCTGCAGAAGCTGCTGTTGATTGGAGAAAACGGATGATAAAAGCAGGCGGACTGAGACAAACGGACGAGGTTGATGCCAGGGGTTTGCTTCTGCTTATCAGTGGATTCGGGATTCAAGATCATGTTTTCAAGATCCAGGATATTCTGGATTTGATTAGAGCTAGTAATGTGAAGGGAATCGCCACTACACTTTGTCGTTCGGTTTCTCTTGTACAAAAAATTCCAGGTTTGTTGCTTTTATATATTAATTTCTTATACACTAAATTATTTTGATAAACAAATACATTCTGTGAAGTTATATATTTTTCAATAATAATAACAATACAGGATTGGAGAAAGGTATTCAATTGGTGAGGTTATACTGTATGTGGTGTTTGATGTGTTTGATTAGATAAACATGGTGTGTGCATTGGATCTTTGTTCTTAAGTTTGTTATGCCAATAAAACATGTCATATTTGAAGTATTAGCTATCCAGTGCATTCAATACAAAACCAATTTTAAGTAGAGATGCGATAACTGCTTAATGCACTTGCACATAGTGGTTTGCTGTTATAATGGGAGAGAAAGAGAGTAGAGTAGGCAATTACATAACCACCTGACGTATTACGGTTAAAGCAAAAGGTGCAGATGCATTATTCAATTCTTTAGGTCTCTACGTTAAATTGGTTCCGTTTTACATACCCTCTTGATGTATAATGTTGGAGAATTATTTTAAGCTATTTGCTTTGAATTAAATACAAATATACTTATTCTTGATGGTTAGATAATACTGGTACAATGGGAACTTCCTTTTATTTTTTATTTTTCTATTTTGGGTACGCTACAAAATTGATCAGCTTTATGGTGTTGACAGTTCTCATTTTTAAAATTATTTTGACCTTTCAGATGTACTTTTCTCTTTGTTGAATACATGAACTAACCATTTTCTGGTAAATTATACTTGATTTAGAGGTAATTGATTGGATGGTGAAGAATAATTTGGAAATTGAAGCTGCTGATATCGCCTATACTTTCAAGTTGGAGGATAAGTGCCACCCTAGGAACATCTTGGTGACATATTTGCACAAGAAAAATAGAGATATTCAATACGCTTCTTCTTCTCAAATGGTAATTAATACACTCTCTCGCTCTTTCTAGTTTATACTAAATACTGTATAATCTTTAAGGGTATTAATTTAGTGTCTGAAATATGATCATAGAAATTATATCTATTTCAATAAGGGCAAAGTGCATAATGTAAGTTAGGTATCAATTGTAAGGGCTCAATTTTAAGTATTTATAAGATGAAAAAGGACCAAACTTTCACAAATTTCATATAGGGCAATCTGACCAAGTTAGTCAGTCGAAATGATGACGTGTCCGACTTACATGCCTGTAACTTTGAAGATCCTGACTTTTTCTGGACCGGTGGTGACATGGCACTAATAATATTTTTAGAGAAAATAATATATTACCATAAATTGAAATGCTCCCAAACAACGATATCTTTCTATGCAATTTGCTTGTGTAAAATGTTTTAAGGAGGTTTTATGTGTTAAAATCAGTTTTGGCGACTTCAACCAGTTTGAGGTTTTCTTTTGTTTTTTTTACCTGTTTGAGCCGTTGGTTTAAACTTAACCTAACCTGTTCATAAGCAAATGGTAAACCGTCATCCCTAAATGTCTAAATTGAGTAACTGATTTGGGTCGACTAATTTCACCTATTTTGTCATTATTAAACGCCTAAACGGCGACCGAGTGAAACATTTCGTATGAAGTACCCGATTGGTCAAACGTACGAGGGGACTAAAATTGGTGTTTGTGATTTTTTAATTTTCAGTTGGAGGCAGTGGAGCAGCGCTTATTTGATCTAAACTCTGTAAAACAATGTCTGCAATCTCACAACATTGATCCTTCAATGCTTCTTCCTGACTTCAATATCGATGAGAAAATACAAAATCTGGAGAAAGAAATAAATGAGTGGAAGTTAATCGAGAAGAAGCCTGAACAAATTGATAAGCATGAAGAAATTGATCTCTTGAAGAAGCCTGAACAGACTGATATCTTGAAGAAGCCTAAAAAAACTGATATCTTGAAGAAGCCTAAAAAAACTGATATCTTGAAGAAGCCTGAACAAACTGATATTTGTAAGAAGCCTGAAGAAATTGATGTATTGAAGAATCCAGAAAAAACTGTTTCGTCAAAGAAGCTTGAAGAAACTGATACTACAATGGATCCCGAAGAAAAAGATACTTTGAAGCATGCAAAAGAAATCAATGCCTCTAAGCGTCAAAAAGAAATTTGCATTTCAAAGAAGCATGAAGAAACTGGTATCTGGAAGAAGGATGAGGAAACTAATGTATTGAGGAAACATGAAGAACCTGAAACTTCAAAGAAGTCTATTGTTTCTGTATTAGAATTCTTGTGTCAACGCATGCGTTTTAAGGAAATGAAGTGGCATGTAGCAGATCATCTTTCTGAAATGAATCAACTCCACAATGAAATTGCAAATGCGTTGAAGCTCGCTAGAAATCCCGCAAGTCTCGTTCTTGATGGCATTGGCAGGTTTTTTGTACAGGGCAGTAGAACATTCCGCAAGGGTGCACATGAGAGTAAGGAAAATGCAGGAAGACTGGCTTCAGTTTTGATTTTGGAGTGTTTTGTGATGAGCAGCAGTGATGGCATTGAGATTGCAAAAGAAGACCAGGAGTATGCTGCAGACGCTGCTTTTGATTGGAGAAAACGGATGATTAAAGAAGGTGGATTGAGACAAACGGATGAGGTTGATGCCAGGGGTTTGCTTTTGCTTATCAGTGGATTCGGGATTCAAGATCACGTTTTCAAGTATCAGGATATTCTGGATTTGATTAGAGCTAGTAATGTGAAGGGAATCTCCACTGCACTTCGTCGTTCAGTTTTTCTTGTACGAAAAATTCCAGGTTTGTTGCTTTTATATGTTAATTTCTTACACACTAAAATACCAATAAACAAATACATTCAATGAAGTTATTAATTTATCGGTAGTAATAACAGTACAGGATTGGAGCAAGTATTGAATTGGCAAAGTTATATTGTATGTGGTGTTTGATTAGAGTAGGCAATTACATAACCACCTTATGTATTACGGTTAAAACAAACGGTACACATTATTCAGTTTTGTAGGTCTCTACTTAAAAATGGCTCCGTATTAAACACCCTCTTTATGTACAATGTAGGAGAATTATGTTAAACTATTTGCTTTGAATTAAATACAAATATGCTCATTCTTGATGCTTAGATAATACTGGTACAATGCAAACTTCTTATTTTTTTCTTTTTTATATCTTGGATATGCTGCAAAGTTGATAAGCTTTATGGTGTTGACAGTTCTGATTTTTTTACATTCATTTGACCTTCATATATAATTTCATTTTGTTGAATTCATGAGCTAAACTATTTTCTGGTAAATTATACTTGTTTCAGAGGTAATTGATTGGATGGTGAAAAATAATCTGGAAATTGAAGCTGCTGATTTGGCCTATACTTTCAAGTTGGAGGATAAGTGCCACCCTCGGAACATCTTGGTTACATATTTGCACAAGAAAATTAGAGATATGCAATACGCTTCTTCATTTGAAACGGTAATCAATACACTCTTGCTCTCTCTTGTTTATACTAAATATGTTATAATCTATAAGGGTATTGTGCTATCTTCTCAGCTGGATCATTTAATCTCAAATTACTTGCTCATTTTTATCAACAGAAAGAATTTGAACACTATCCCTTATCCAATCACCTTTCTAATGAAAGTTCTGTTTATGATATGGGTAAAGTGCATAAGGCGAGTTAGGTGTCATAGTTTGGTCATATTTCTTCTCGAAGAAATTTCTATTTTTTCACTTAAAAAAAGGACTCAATTTTAAGTATCTTAAGATAATAAAGGACCAAATTTCAAAAATTCCATGTATGCCAATCTGACCAAGTTAGTTGGTCAAAATGTAACGTGTCCGACTGACGTACCTGTAACTTTGAAGATCCTGACTTTTTCTAGACGGGTGGTGACATGGGAATGATGTGGGATACGAAGACCCGTTTACTTACATGATGCCTACATACCTTTAAATGAGAGGTTTTGAAAGTCGAATAATATTTTTCTAGAGGAAAAATTGCATGAAATAATCCCAACTTTTCCCCGTTCGCAAATAATAATCCCACCTTCCGAAATTGCAAGGAGCAGTCCCAACTTGTCAATATTTTGCACCTAACAGACCCTCCGTTAAAAAAAAATAACGGCGTCAAAAAGTGATGACGTGGAAGCTGATGTGGAACTTTTTTTAAATTTTTTTTTCTTTTTAATCCCAAGTTTTCACCTTTTTGCAAATAATAATCCCATCTTTACATTCATTCTGTTTGACTTTTTGGAGTCAAACTTCATGTATTTTGACTCAAAAATTGGACCCGAATTTGAGTTTGTTTGTGTTTGTGATTGATTCCAGTAGTTATAGTTTATCAAAACGAATCTACCGTAGGTTACGAAAACAATTTTCATTGAGTTTTGTTCATAATCGCGAAATGGGGGTGGTGAACGTGTTCTTGAGCTCATCAATGGTGAAATCTTTAATCCTTAACGGTTTTCTGCAAGTCTGGTTCCACTAGCTTCGGTTTGAACTCGTGAATTCAATGGTACAATCGGTTTCGAATTTCGTTCATGTTTGTGTGATTCACCATTATCAAAGAATGGTGTTCTTCAAGAGCTCATCAATGGTGAATCACACAAACATGAACGAAATTCAAAACCGATTGTACCATTGAATTCACGAGTTCAAACCGAAGCTAGTGGAATCAGACTTGTAGAAAACCGTTACGGATTAAAGATCTCACCATTGATGAGCTCAAGAACATGTTCACCACCCCCATTTCGCGATTATGAACAAAACTCAATGAAAATTGTTTTCGTAACCTACGGTAGATTCGTTTTGATAAACTATAACTACTGGAATCAATCACAAACACAAACAAACTCAAATTCGGGTCCAATTTTTGAGTCAAAATACATGAAGTTTGACTCCAAAAAGTCAAACAGAATGAATGTAAAGATGGGATTATTATTTGCAAAAAGGTGAAAACTTGGGATTAAAAAGAAAAAAAAATTAAAAAAAAGTTCCACATCAGCTTCCACGTCATCACTTTTTGACGCCGTTAATTTTTTTTAACGGAGGGTCTGTTAGGTGCAAAATATTGACAAGTTGGGACTGCTCCTTGCAATTTCGGAAGGTGGGATTATTATTTGCGAACGGGGAAAAGTTAGGATTATTTCATGCAATTTTTCCTTTTCTAGAGAAACTAGTATATTCTTCATAAATTAGAATGCGACCAAACTACGCCTTCCATGCAATTTGCTTGTGAAAATGTTTTAAGGGGGTTTTATGTAGTACAATCACTTTGGGGGACTTTAACTTATTTGAGTTTTTTTACCTGTTTGATCCGTTGGTCTAAACTTAACCCGAATCAACCTGTTTTTAAGCAAATGGGGTTGAAAGTTGAATTTGCCATCCCTAAACTGAATAACTGACTCGGGTCAACTAATTTCAACTATTTTGTCATTATTAAAGCGCGACCAAGTCAAATATTTCATATGTTGAAATACGCGACTTGTCAAACATACAAGGGGACTAAAATTGGTGTTTGTGATTTTCTTAATTTTCAGTTGGAGCCACTGAAGCAGCACTTGTCTGATCTGAACTCTGTAAAACAATGTCTGCATTCTCACAACATTGATCCTTCAATGCTTCTCCCTGACTTCAATATCGAAGAAAAAATACAAAATCTGGAGAAAGAAATAAACGAGTGGAAATTAATCCCGAAGAGGAAGTCTTTAGAAACCCCGATTCATCATGAACCAAAACGAGCTTGCTTTGGTCACGAGGACATGCCACGTCAGCATAATCCCGTCGATCACTATGGCATGAACCCATATAACCGGCCAGCAACACCAAGCACCGGTTACTTTCACCATGACCGGAACCACTGTAATACTTACGCCCCTAACTATTCCCCTTCGCCCTCGCCCGTATATAATACACCTCCAACCCCTAACTACATACCTGGTCCCTATGACCAGATGATGGTGCATCAGGCTACTGTTCGACCTCATGGTCTGCATGAGCCGTATGGTCAACATTATCCAAGATATGGTCAAACATATGACCCACGACCTCATGCTAGACCATGGGGTTGGGGCCCGCCCCCACCGGGTGGTTTTCCGGGGAGGCGGGGCCCAACCTCGGATCTCTATCACTTCGCTGATATAGTTGAAAAGGAATCACGCCGTTTTCATAGTAATGGTGCATAATGTTCAGTTTTGTAACTGTAAATATCTTATTCTCAGTTTAGGATTAAGGTTAACTTAAATTCTTGTAGGCTGATGGTTTTTTTATGAAAAAGTGTAACTTTATTGTTTTTGGTAGTTGGTATGGTATATATGATACCATCTTTGGTTCATTAAAACATTCAACTTGTTTGATCAATTATCCAATAAAAGAATTGAATGAATTAAAGTGTTTTAGTCAAGTGTATTTGGCGGGTAATTATGTTAAGATAAAACCAATAAAAGATGAATTCGAACCTTGCTTATTGGTTACACCCACCTTTTATGTTTTTGTCACGTCATTATTCTCATAGATCCCGTCTTTTAAACTATGATGTACTTACCTTTGATCTTCCAACCTTTTCTTTTAATTTTTTTTTCCATAGAAAAACAATTTATTAATTTTAAAACAATTACTTACAAACTATAAATAAACTTAAATAATTGATATTAACTAAAAAGTCTCAAAACATTACGTAATAATAAAATAAATAAATATTTTTATACCACTTTAAATGGAAAACAAAACATACAAGTCAAAGAACATCAAGTATAGTGTTCTTTTTTGAATGTTAGGTTCAAGTCTTATTTTTAAAGCGTGAAAACTTGATTGGAATAGTATCATAATAATATTCGTCATTAAAAAAGTCAAATATTTTAAATGTATATTTACTATAAGTTGGATTTAAATAATACAAATAATCAAATTTAAGTAGATGAATATATATTTAATTTTAAACATTAAAATAACTAATAACAACTAAGTTATGTGGGGAAAAAAATATCGTTATTCATAAAAAAATATAGTTATCTAAGCCTTTAAATATATCGTTATGACGTTTTTATTTTTATCGATGATTTTAATCAAAATCGAGTCTACATACACATACACTTCAATGTATTTTTAAAAGAAAAAATTAAGACGACAAATACGATATGTATAAAAACATTCGAGCTAAAAACATCAAGGGCATAATGGTAATTAATCCCTACGCAGTCCGCCGCACCGCTTTGGTTTATTTGGGGTTTTAACTTTTAAGTTCAACCACCGGTGGCTGCCGTTTCACAACGACGACGGCGACGGCGAGAGAGAAATGGTGAGACTTACGGCGGATTTGATATGGAAAAGCCCTCACTTCTTCAACGCTCTTCGCGAGCGTGAATTGGATCTTCGAGGTTACTATCATTATCATCCCTCAATCCCCTTACTTTCCATTTAACCCTAGCTTATTTACTAATTTCTGCTTCTCAATTTGTTTCGAATTCCAGGGAATAAGATTCCTGTGCTAGAGAATTTGGGCGCTACCGAGGTTAGTTAATGTTCTAACTGTTCATTTTATCGATTTTCTAGTGTTTAGATGCGTCACCGTTGTGTTGTAGGGTATGTTAATCTATTGTTACTTTTTGTAACCAGCTAATGTAATCGATCAATGATTTCTGTTACAAACAGGATCAATTTGACAACATTGAGATTGTGAAACTCGAAAACTTCCCTAACTTATTGTTGTTTTTGGTGTGTTATCTAGGGTTAGTTAATCTATTGTTGTTTTTTGTTACTGGCTAATGTAATCGATCGTTGATTTCTGTTACAAACATGATCAATTTGACACTATTGATTTGTGTGACAATGAGACTGTGAAACTAGAAAACTTCCCTAACTTAAATCGGCTTGGAACCTTGTTGCTTAATAACAACATGATTACTCTAACTAATTGATTCTATTTTTTATTGTTACCTGCTAATGTACTTGATCAGTGATTTCTGTTACAAACAGGATCAATTTGACACCATTGATTTGTCTGACAATGAGATTGTGAAACTCGAAAACTTCCCTAACTTAAATCGGCTTAGAACCTTGTTGCTTAATAACAACAGGATTACTCGAATTAATATATTCTATTGTTGTTTTTTGTTACTTGCTAATGTAATTGATCGGTGATTTCTGTTACAAACAGGATCAATTTGACACTATTGATTTGTCCGACAATGAGATTGTGAAACTCGAAAACTTCCCTAACTTAAATCGGCTCGGAACCTTGTTGCTTAATAACAACAGGATTACTCGAATTAACCCCAACATTGGAGGTATATCATTGCTTACAGATTCCTTTGTTTATTTAGAACTTTATTTGTTTCTTGTGATTTTTATGTAACGAATTATGATGTTTGAATTATTTGCAGAGTTCTTGCCCAAACTACACTCTTTGGTTCTTACTAACAATCGACTTGTTAATTTGGTTGAGATTGACCCGCTTGCATCACTCCCAAAGCTACAGTACATGAGCTTGCTGGACAATAACATTACAAAGAAACCTAATTATCGATTGTATGTCATCCACAAATTGAAGTCGTTGCGCTTGCTTGATTTCAAGAAAGTGAAACAAAAGGTAATTTCCAGTTCTCTATATTCTAATCTCTTTCCGATTTACTTGGAGTTTATCATGTGTTTTTTTTTTGTTAATCATGTGCAAAGTTTCCATTGGTTGTTTGATCTCTATCTTGTTCCAATGGATGGGCATGTAAGTTCTGAAACACCATCATATCGACCCATACTATCTCATTCACTACTTTGTCAATAAGTAGGTTTCTTGATATTCTTATATCTTAACTGAAAGTTTTGGTAATAATATACTATTAGGTGGCAATATCACGTATAATAAGCTTGTATGCATTTTTAACCATCATAACCTTCTTCATGAATCATGATACATGTTAATCAATGTAATAAAGCCTCAAGATAATGTGATCATACAAATCACACACCACTAAAGAGTGCTGGACCTTGTTCACCACATCAAAACATTTTCTTTTGTTCCACCGGACTTTATGATGAACATGTTTAACTTTTAGACTCACATGACCGGAATTCTTGATTGTCACAATATTAACACTAGTATTTGATTTCCACAAAATAAAACCTGTGTTTTTCGATCCTTTTTTGGTAACTCTTTCAAGTAAAGATGCGCTATCATCTTGCTCAAACAGAAGAAGCCAATATTCTAGCCATTTTGATGCATGCAAAATCATTATTAAACTTCTGCTGTTCTATCTTAATTCTCAGTTTACAATTTTGTTATTTGGTTATGTTTGTAATTTGTATGTCTTCTGGTATTCATTTCATTCTTTAGCAAGGTTGTTTGTAATGTTTTCTTGTCATTCATTGATAGGAGCGAATTGAAGCAGCCAAGTTATTTGCATCGAAGGAGGCTGAAGAGGAGGCTAAAAAGGAGTCTGTCAGGACGTTTGTACCTGGTGAGGTTCCAACCGATGAGCCTAAGGAAGAGGAGCCGTCTAAACCAGTGGGCCCTACTCCAGAGCAAATCATTGCCATAAAGGTATTATATGCTAACATGTAGTTATGAACTCAATTTTGCTTCCGAGATTATACCAACAAATCTTAAGCAGTTTGGAGACAGTGTATAAGCTGACTTGAGTGATCATAAGATTATAACAAGATGTTATGCATGATATTGTGACTATATGATAGGACCTAGATTGAAGTTTGATATCATTTAGTAAATGGACTAGCATGCCCCCTTGATAGAAAGTGGCAATTTCAGCCCATTTATATGAAAGCTGACGGATTTTTTTTTCTTTTTCTTTCTGATAACTGGGATAATAAAAAAGCTTAGTGATCAAGGAAGTAGGTCATAGTGTCATATTGGTCGAAACTTGTTTAAAGTGTACTCTAATGCTAACCTCCTAAACTGTGGCACTTCATAAAGATTAAAGACTAGAGTATTATTCTAATAATATAATTTTGTCATTATATTTAGCTTATTAGTTCATTATTATTTATGAACATTAAAAGGCAGGTGTTAGCCGATCCACCATTCCACCCATAACATGTCGATCCAAACTTAAAGACGTCTTATTCTAACCCATACCCATTTAACCATTACAACTTATGTGCTCCATTGGTTCAAGACTTCAAGTTACAATTGTACATATCAATAACATCACATGTTATGTGCAGGCTGCCATTGTCAACTCTCAAACTCTTGAAGAGGTAGCAAGACTTGAAAAGGTGACACTTCCTTCTAATTTTAATTAGATATGTTAGGAAATTCAGCTCTTAATATTTATAATTCTTTCCTAGAATTATTAACATTATTATATTTAAAAACCACCGCCTATTGTTTGAAATACTACCATTGATGGTTAAATCAGGCTTTGAAATCTGGTCAAGTTCCGGAAGATCTCAACATTGGTAATACCAATTTGCCCAGTGCAACAGCCAATCAAAATGCCACAGATCAAGCAACAAAGGAAAACGATGGTCCTACGGACATGGATCAGGTAATAATTGCTTTCATGAGACATGTTTAATTCTGGTTATCTTTGCAGACCTGTCATCCCATTTATACGAAAAAATTGTAGTATGGGTTATGTTCCATCAATAGCGGTTCAAAGGATGAAATTGTCCTTTTCTTCAAAAGGAAACGAGTCAAACAGTTTACAAGTCACCTAATTTAGACTCGAGTACTTAATACAAGTTTTTGTAATCATTGCAAGTGTATTAAATATATTTTGAAATCCAAAAAGATGAGCAAAAAAAAGTTATGACCATATACCGATTAACTGACCTGTATCATTTGTATGATGCTGCAGGAATGAGTGTACACGCTGAGGTGGATGGGGTTGTATATGGCACGACGCACAATAGCAAAAATTTGGAAAACGTATCCACATCTTTTTTTTTTTTAGTCATAGTGGATTTCTCCTCTTCCTCCAAATTGTTTATGAATGAAGTGAAGTCGGTGTTGTAGAATTAATATGTCTGGAAGAGGTTGGTTTTCATGACGCGATATCTGTTTGTTTTTTTTTTTTGAACAGCAACTTTCATTAACAAACGCCCACCTAGCAACAAGCTAGGAAGGGCAAAAAAAAAAAAGAAGGGTTTTGCATGCTGCCTGCTTCTTATTTGGTTTTGAACTGACTTGATTTTTGAAGCACATTCCTGTGTGTTGGTTTGGTTTTAAAAAAGCACACCTCGAGGCAAATTTAAAAACACCGTTAAATTTTGAGGTGGTGCTTCATAAACATTCGCATCTTGTAAAATTTAGACTCACAACCATTTAGTTATAGAGCTTTGTGTCCTTCGGTTTGGAGTACCGAGTATAAGTGTGTAATTAGCATTAGTTATAAAAAGACCGGTCACCGCTCGCAACTAATGATCCCTGCCAATCGTTATTTATTTATCTGTTTATTTATTTATTTATTTTTTTTTTTTGGGGGGGGGGGGGGGGGGGAGAGGGTTGGCTTTTATCCTTGTATATATTTTATCCTTTTAATTTATTTAATTATTTATTTCTATGTATTTTTTTTATTTATTTGTTCATTTATTTTATTTATTATTACTTTTCTTTTTGTAGGTTTGGCTTCCTGTTTTCTTGGCTTTTTATTTGTTGTTTTCCTTTTCATCATTCTCTTTTGCTTGTTCGTCACTTCCTTTTCGATTTGCATCCTTTGGTGTGTCGGAGTTGGAGGTCTCTTTGGAATCGGCCTCTTTATCGTTACGACGGAGGTACGACTGCCTACATCCCACCTATCCCAGACCCTACCAATAGTTTTTGCTTTTGTCGGAACTTTGCTGGATATTGTTGTTTCTATTTTTTTATAATCATTTTGCCATTTTTTATATTTTTTCTTTTTTACTTTGCTATAGTAAAAAGAGTAAGATAAGAATTTTATTATTTTTATTTGAACGCAACGAGTTTAACGTATAAGTTTGTGGTATAACGGGTACAATTGTGTAACATAACTTTTAGGTTAAAGGCTCAACACCTTAAGTGTTCGGTTTTTAATTTTAACATTGTAACTTACTCATTTTCTAAGTACAAGAGTTATGATTCTTTTTTTCGTTGCAAATTCAAATCTTCCTTTGAAAAATCATATGACATAAATATTGCAAGTCGTTAAAAGGAAATGCAGATCTCGGTCAAACAATTTTAACTAATCGACGGTCGACATAATAAAACATGTTTCACTCAACCTCTTTAGACACGAACACGACCTGTATTTTAACGGGTTTAAAAATTGAGAGATGTATAAGTGTATGTTATGACAGAAATGGAATGGAATTTTGAGATACGTCACCTAATAATCTAATTTTAATATATCTTTAATATATTATTTAAAATATATATATATATATTATTAAAATATAAACGTGTCTTAACAGGTTAACAGGTTTTGACCTGTTAAGGCACGAAAATTAACAGGTCTTAGCAGGTCAACATGTTAACGACATGTTAAGCCCAAACACGAAACCTGTTAACATTGTCTTGTTTCGTGTCGTGTTTTCGTGTCCGTGTCAAAATTGTCATCCCTATTCTCGATACCTAGTAATTAGTAGATCACATGTTCAGAAATTTACATATCCAAGTCTGAAGTAGCCCTTAATATGTAAAATAACTAAAATACCCTAATATGTAGTCCTACTTTTAAAAACCTAGAAATTTAGAAAAATAGTCCCTAATATGTAAAATGACTAAAAATACCTTTAAATTTAACATAATATTTTAACTCCATTAGCCAAAGGGACTCAAATAGTTACAAAATACAAACATTAAGCCCGGATATGTAAAATTCTAAACATGTGGATTCACCTAGTTAAACCCAGCAAACCTAAGGGACGCAAAAAGTAATTAACTTAACTCAGTGTATATATATATAAAAAATGGTTTTCAGGTAGAACCAGTCTCAACCTAGTCCTTCCCAGTTTGGGTCAGTTACTCCATTTGCAAAACCCAATTCGGTTAAACAGGCTAAACCTGGCCCAGGGAAGGCTCACGTAAAAACTGGTCCGGTTTGTACCCGAACCAGTTTAGGTCTAGAAACCAATTTGTGCACCTCTAGGTAAACCTGTACTATAACCAAAGCCCAATTTGTAAAGACTTATTATTCTTACCAAAACCAAATGTGTACTTTTTCAGAACAGTCGCTCATAGTCTCAAACCAGTTTGACCTGTACTCATAATTGATATTTTTTGTACATTTACATTTGAATAATATGAAAGTATTTGTATTCCATCTTACCTGTTTCGGGTATGATAACCCAAATGAAAAGGCGGGTTCCTGAATTCATAACCCGAATAATTATCTCTCAAATTCGGTATCAACTTAAACCCCAAAGCTTTTCGGCATAAACCTTGTCATCTTCCTTCTCCTCAACTAAAACATTTGGTGCTTCCAACACTTCTTCCTCATCTTCATCTGGTGTTTCTTCTTCAACATCTGTCGGTTCTACGTCTTTCTCTCTTTCTTGCACGGCAAGTTTGCTCATGGCAAACTTTGTTGCAGGTGTATCTGTGGGTCTGTATCTAGGGGCAGGAGTGACATATGGTAAAGTGATGTCATCCAAATTCGAATGTTTATTATTGTTGGTGTATTTTTCGTTTTCTGATGGGGGGACAATGAAGACGATACCGAATTCGTAGTTGCAGATGTGGAGTCGTGAGCCTAACACCGATTTGCTTCGAGAATCTTCGTTTGGTTTTGTGCCAGGCGAACTGTGAATTGGACGGCCCCAAGCTGCGGCACTGAAATTGTGTGAGCCACAGTAAACCCATCCAGATGATGATCTGTCTGTTCTGGATTGAAACCGTCTTCTAGCCACCTGGTTTAACAAATTTTAAGTGTAATGAAATTGACTTTGCATCAGAATAGAGACAGGTAGGGATGTTAACAAGCCGAGCCACTAATAAGCTACCCACTAGTAAGCCAGCTTATTATTTTAATTTATTTTAATTTATAATTTTATATATTTAGTATACTTTGACATAAAAATTATTATTATGTAGAAAATAATGATAATAATATTCTAAATATATAACATACAAAATAATTATAAATGCTTATAGATAAAATAATTCATTCATAAGAAAAGAGCCGAGCACAAGCTTGAATAATCGGTTTGTTTTTTAAAGGAAAATTGGCGCCATTTAATCCCAACTTTTCACTATTGGCAAATAATAATCCCACTTTTCAATTTGGCAACTGGCAGTCCCAACTTGTCAACTATTTGTTTTTAACAGTCCCGTCGTTAAAAAAAGTTAACACCGTTAACGGAAGCTGACGTGGATGCTGACATGTAATTGTTTTTGTTTTTAGTTTTTATTTTTTTTGATGATGTGGCATTTTGACCGTTCCTCCCCTAATTTAAACCCTAATTTCTAAACTTGTAAAATATCACAGTCTGTTCAGTAATTTGTCTCCACTAAATCGAATTTTGCGTCAATTTGGAATCAGATTCTAAACACAAAGAATAATTCCAATCTTATATACAATTAAGGACTCAATCGTCCCCGTAGTCACCGGCGGCGGCCTCGCCGGAATCGGAAACGACTGGACGGCGAATTAGGCGGACATGGCGCCATCGATTTTTCCGGTGGGGATGAAGATGAATCCGACGGGCGTGTTGGAGTAGGCGAGCTGGAGTGAGCTGTCATAGTGAGTGAAGGCGTCGCGGTTAGGGTTTGTGACGGAGACGAATTGGAAGAAGGTGAAGTTGACGGTGTCGTTGGAGATCGAGAACGTCGGGAACTAGACGGAGTCGATGACGATCTTGGGGCTTTTTGGTTTCAAGAGGAGGAAGTAGACAGCGGCGGCGACAGCGAGGAGGAGGAAGACGGTTGCGACCATGCATGAAACGATTTGTGATTTGTGCATCAAAAATGATTTCAAGGTTTCAAGGTTTCAATCTGATTTGTGAAGAGGAGGAAGACGGCGATGATTTGTGCATCAAAATGATTTCAAGGTTTCAAAGACTCATGGAGGAAGAGGTCAATCTCCTGATTTGTGCAGTCACAAGGGTCAAAATGCCACATCATCAAAATTGGGTTAAAAAGAAAAACAAAAAACAAAAAAAATTACATGTCAGCATCCATGTCAGCTTTCGTTAACGGTGTTAACTTTTTTTAACGGCGGGACTGTTAAAAACAAATAGTTTACAAGTTGGGACCGCCAGTTGCCAAACTGAAAAGTGGGATTATTATTTGCCAATAGTGAAAAGTTGAGATTAAATGATGCCAATTTTCCTTTTTTAAAGGTATTGGTTTGGGATATGTTTTGTCTCTAACTGGTGAAATGGATAAAAGAAACTTAGCTAAAACAGACACGTGTCAAATGGGTCAAAATGTAAAACAAATCCAAACTCCAAAGTCACCCGCTTACTAATTTTAATGCATAAAACCAACCTTTTAAAGTGTTTTATAAAAAGTTATAGACTTATAGTGTTATACTAGTATTGGGTTGCCTGCACATTAATATGTCCGTTTTAAAATTTCATATAAAAATAACGAGTTAAGATGATTACAGTAGCAATATTATCAAAATAACTATCTAAATATTTAGATGAAATAATTTAGGAGGTTGTATGCTTTGAAGATAAAGAGTGGGAAGTGGTAACTATCAATTTGTTCGAAGCATATGTGTTCCTCTTTTAACTAAAATTTTGATCGACTCATTTAAGAGAAAACATGGCCAAAATCAACCAGATGTTTCAAATCTAAGAGAGAAATGCTTGAAATTAATTTTTAAATTACCTTCACATGCATAGGATGCCCGACTCTATCGATAGGATGAGGAATTGCATCATGTAATATCCCCAAATGTTTCAACCTCAGCCAAGTTTTCTGTCGCACAAGAACAAAAATAACTTTGACTAGTCAAAATATCAAAGAAGAAAAACAGAAACACTAAGAAAAGGAAAAATAAATGTCCTAACACCATGCTCTAAGATGCAGATTTGGCCAACTCTGTAACCTAGAAAGCTCGATTTGGGTCGTGTTGTGTTTTATCTCAAGTGGATAAGATAGTAGATATAAGAACAGGTTGAAAGTGACCTAGGATCTACTTTTAGTGCATACAGTCCCTATTCCGTCTTATTCAAAATTTGGGTTATTATCATAAGAGTAGATTACATTGTGGTGAATAAATATGGATATCATGCCTTCTATCAGAACTATTTACACATATGGTCCCTACTTTTACTGTTTGTTTCATTTGGTGTAACCAATATATTGTCCGTTTTGCCCACGAGAAGCTCACAGGTTTGCTTTTGGTTGCCCGGGTGAAAACTTCCCACGGGTCACCCATCCCTGAATGGCTTCAACTCAAGCATGCTTCATTGTGAAGTTCTGTCATCCACACTCGATGCATAATTGCATACAAAACGCGTTGCAGATGTTTGAGTCTTGAGGTCAGACATTTCTTATGAACCCTAAATCTCTCATGTTCGTAGCCACTGTGGGACTTGCCTAGGGGTGTTACATTTGGTCTCTCGTCGACGTAAAATGACTAAATTGTCCGCACCTTCTTTACCTATAAATTTCTTAATGAATAATGAACAGTGTGTGTTCTTCAATTCATTTAACTTACCGTTACTAAAAATGTATAAAAAAATTGACAAAAAAGTGTTAGTGCTCAACCCAACCCATAGTTAAGGATGACCTGTTTCAGTTCAATCATTTGAACAGTTACCATGGCCCTTCATGTTCCCAAATCTATTGTAATTATAGTAACACAAGATCCCATATTCATCTCAATGCCTTAGCCGGTGAAAAGGGATGATCACAATACCTGTGAGAAACACAGAATGTATTTTGACGCCCAGATTCCACAACTTGCGGTTTTTACCCTCTCAATAGTGGGGAAAATGATTCTGATAGATGGAGTTCTCAATTCTTGACTAGCACTCCAGCAGCCCCACTGAAGCAGAGCAGATAATGGATAATTAAGTTGATATTTAAAAAGTTAAGAATTTAGAAGTCTCATATACATTCTCAACAGTTTAAAAGATCATTAATACTTACATCCGGATCAGACTCTTCTGATTCAGAGAACTGCAAAGATCGCTTTCCAGTTGCAGCTGAAAATGCAGCTAAAAATGGTGCATTCACAGCCCCTACGGAGGAAGAACCTTTAAAAGAGAACACGGCAAACTAGTTACAAAAGAATCTCATATAGATACGTGCAAAAGTCCTCAGAAGATAAATAGAAAAACAAAAATGACAAATATGAAATTTAAAATATAAATTATACATGAAGTTAAGGTTTAGTATACTCACCAAAAGTAAAGTCAGTTTCCCACTGCTCAGGCCATTTGTAGTGACCCAAAATCTAAACACATCAGAAATAAATTTTAATTTTTTTGGGCAATAGATGATATACTGATGAAATTAATTCCCACAAAATTGACACATTATTTTTCTATGGTGTCTCACAAGAACTGCAACATTTCATGTCTAAAATAACTTTCAAATTGATTCCAAAAATTCTCCATCATACTCGTTACAAATATAGTTGTGTTTGTTTTTTCACATCAAACCTAAGCCCTAAATCAACACTTAATCCCTCCATCCCAAAATAACTGTCCACAAACAAAAAGAAAAATATAATCTAAGATTTTAATTAGCGGGTCAATTTTACCCTTAATGCATTTAAGAAACAATTTTAATTCGCGGGTCAATTTTACCCTTAATGCATTTAAGATACAAATCGAAATGGGAAACTTGCAAGTTAAAGGTAAAATGGAAAACTAAAAAATAATAACCATCAAATTTTAAAAATAGAAGACTATTACCTCGTGAAGTCGCCACAAGCCCGAACACCTCTGAATTGATGCAACAAGAGAGCACATTGCAGAAGCAAGGGCTGGTGAGACTAGATTTGATATGTTAAAAAACTTAGGGCCCTGCAAAAGACAAGCCCAAAACTAGAATGCATGAGAATTAAAACAATAATAAAAGAAGAAACCTAAGTATTATATCTTCAGTTAATAAGCTTAAAAACAAACATACCTGATATACATATAGAATCAGGTGTGCTTTGTTATTGCTTCCTTCTAAAGCACAGGCAAGCACTTCTTTTGGGTAAATATACGCGGAAAAAGCGAACAAACCCGAATCTGATAATGGAGCGACCCATTTAGCAACATCTCTAGGTAGAAACCCAACTCGAATGCAACCTAAAGCAAGCCGTAAACTACTTTTAATAAGTGATTGATTCAGTTATGTGTATCTCTAAGCAGACCAAACAAATCGAAAATTGCCCGAAGTGTTTTTATTGCATAAAGATAAACCTCCTAAATCATTTTGCTTAAAAAATAAGATTACTATTGATATAATCAAAGTTATGTAATCAAAATCGTCGCCTAATTGTTCATTATATGTGTATCTCCAGGGGGTCAAATAAAGAAATAAAAAACAATTGAACCAAACAAATCGAAAGTTGCACAAAGTTTTTATTGCATAAAACCTCCTAAATCATTTTGCACAAAATTAAGATTAATATTGATATAAGCCAAGTAATGTAATCAAATTTGTCGCCTAAATATTCATAAAATTTACTAATTTGGACATGAAGTTTGTAACTTCTCCCCCATTCAACCTGATTTAACCTGTACCAAAGACTACATGTTTTGTCATGTTGCCTGACCTGCACATTTTGCCACCTGTACCTAATACAATTCCGATTATCAGGCCAGAACACATTTAAATAGGAATAACAAAACCTACCTCCATCAGAAAGTTCCTCTGAGTCAGATATAGCAACACTTATAGCATTCGCGTCAGCTGGTATATTAGAATTTCTTCTTAAAATGACTTCGATTAACCCGTATGGGCTGACATGGCACCTTCCAATAGAACGGGCCAGCCTTTTTAGCAATGCTCCATTTGAATCTGCCGATGTTCGAAAAAGGTGGCTAATACCAACAACAGAAGCATCAACAGAGCCAAGCAACCAGTATTTCAGAGGTTGTGGTGTACAACAATCAACCTATAATTGAAAAAAAAACTTCACTTGAAATGCTACAATTCAATACAGATTTGGACGACATCTAGAAAAGAAAAGAAATGCATGCTTAGTGAATAATTGTTATGTAAAAATAAAGTGTAGAGGTTGCGACATTGACGAGTAAGGTAGGTTGGGTGACAGGTCTATGCAGGTATGTTTGTGTGGTTTGAAACAAGTTGGGTTGACCCCGGAGATTTTTAGTCCACCTATTTCAATTGGTGTGTCAAATATATTACAAAAGTTATGTTTTAGATTCTCAATAGTAATGCTTTTTAACAAAGTTATCTAGAAGGTCTTGTACATTGAATATACACAATAGACAGCGTACACTTTGGATGACTTTAAACATGTGTCCTTTTAAGATACTTCTCTAATTTAACCGTGTGGCTTGTCACAGATAAAACGTAACAGTTTAATTTAAATGATGGACTTGTTATCAAGTCTAAATATAGTAGCCTGTTAACTAGGTGCCTAAAGTTAAATAATGATATATATAAATAAACATGCAGAACCACAAAAATAAGCACCTACAGTTAAATAATGAAGAGATTTTGATATATATGGATGTTTTGGGGAATAAATCCCAGGTACAGAAGCAACCAGATGTCCAGCAGCATTGCTAAAGTCAAACTTTGTCAGCTCTATTATCCAATGAGCCTGGTCAGGAACACCAACTAATAAAGCTGCCAGGAAACCAGCAAGTTGAGCAGCAAAATCTGATTTTGAATCTTGATTTACTTCTTCACTAGATGATCTAGAGAAAATGGACACATAATCAGGCACATTTGCTCGAGGGAAATCTTGCCACCAAACAGTGTTTGTCACTCGTAACCACTGGATTATAAGAAATATTAACTGTTAAGTAATACAGCTGCCATAAGGGGTAAAGAAATTTGTAACTATAACTTATGGGACATTATGCCTTTATGCTCAGGTATAAACTTACAGAAACAAAAAGCCTATCATGCTGGTCAATAGGGCTATAAATTAAGGTATGAATAACAAGATGATAAAAGGTGGCAAATGAGGGAGCAATCAATAAACACTGTTTAAGATTTCGTGATTTAATAATACAGTCTTACTAGTTGCAAACCCCTCAAAACTGAAACCCTAAAGTACTCTTTTTCCCAGTTACAAATTGGATTATTTAAAAAAAAACATTTTGAACATTACTTCCAGTCTCATTGTTTTCCAAATTAACATCGGTTTCCTTTCTCCCAAAACTTTAGACAAAACTACCTACAATGTAAGCATTCCCTTCAAATGCACGTTTGAGTATCGATCCAATTTTTCTACAAATAAACTTCATGCTTTTGATATCTTGACTCTATATCCCACCAAATTATAAAACAGAAGACAGTTTACAGTTTGCAACTAGGCATCAAGAATTCTTTCCTTTTACTCCTTTTTTAAAAAATTAACAATTAAGTATTTGGTGGGCATCCTATCTATCAGTCATGGAATTTAAAGAGAGAGAAAAAGAAATGACGAAACATATATTGTTTATTTTAAACTCGTAATGAGGGTAACCACATGAACTGTAATTAGTATAAAAAAGTCACCTGTTTGGATACAAGATTAGCAGAAGTGATGATTACACGAATACTATCATCTCTTTGCAGAACAAACAATTTTGGATGATGACAAGCAATCCCAAATTTCTTCTTCTCCTTACCGAACGATATAACCTCAGGAAAGTGAGGGTATCTGATACCACAAAGAAACTATGTTACAGAATAGTTAGCAAACCATCACGGTCAACAAGTCAACACCATCAACTTCTTAATTCAACTTACATGACAACTAGGTTTGGGAAATCTGAGTAAGGTCTTGAGGTTCTTTTGTCAGGGCTTGAACTCCAACACCTTTCAGCATTATGGCAAGCTATAGAAATTGGTAAATGGGCAGGAATCTCACAGTAAGATAAAAACCTAAGAAAATAAAACCATATAAAATGAGCAAAACACCATGACACATATTTGATAAGAATCTCAGAAATTTGCAGGACTCACCATGATAAATCACTTGTAAAAGTTGCAATGAAAACCTGTTTGAGGGTTTCAACAGGGTAAAGAAGCTCTGGCAATGTGACATTAACTTCATCCGACTGACCATCGTCCATAAAATGAAGGCGATTTAAATAAAACTTATTCCCTGGTGAAGGAACACAAACACCCCTGTTCTTTGGTTTTAAAAACTCTTCTGATTGAACAAATCCCCCTTCAAACGTATGATTGTCACCAGGTTTAACATTAGAAATAGAATTCCCTATAGGAACTCTAGCATTTACTGATTGTTGTAAATGGCCATCATTAACTCTACAGTGTAGAAGCTCAGCATTCGACTCTGAAGCTGTACAATTATGTCCATTATGTCCATTAGATGTATGTAAATCCAGCTGCCGCGGATTTGACGAACAAATATTGTCATCATCATTAAAACAAGAATTGTTTTTTAATCTATTTCTACTGGCATATTTAGCCCTTAATACGCGAGGGTTTGTAGAACATTCCCTAATATACAAGACAGGATCATCACTGGATAATATCTGTCTACACTTATTCGAAAGCAAACCAGCATTAACAAGATTACTACTACTCCCTGATTCACCAATAACATTATTCGAAAACAATGAATAAAATCTCTCAAAACTAAATCGATTTCCACGGATAACTTCTTCCATGAAAACAATCCATTCAACAACAAAACCAATCCGCTCCCCAATGCTACAACCACCTGCATTCGCACAAATAACTGAAACTTCACTGCCTGCACACAACTCTTTGATCTCTCCATTTCCAACTCTAACACCATCAACAAACACACCGTTTAACGAAACCCTAACGCTAGAACACAAAACTCCATCTACAACTAATAACTTCTTACTGTTCGAATCAAAGTAAATCTGAAAGTGTTGCTTACTAACTTGCCGGTGATCAAACACAAAATCGCAGCGCCGACGATCCCTGCCGATCGTGTAGGGTTTGAACGGCTCGAGGTGGATTAAATCCGTCGATGAATTAACGGTTTTCGATATTAGCGGTCTTCCGAATGTCTTTATGTGTATAGATGCGGTGCTTGAGATGGTGGATTTGAGTTTTTTGATTGGAGAAACTGAGGAATTGAGCGAGTAATGGTCCGATTGAGGTCTTTTGGTGTTGATTTGAAGAGAATGGAGTGAATCACGCATGTTAATTCACATAGTAGAGTAGAATAGAAACCCTAATTTACAAAATGGAACGATGAACCGCCAATTTTTCAACTCTTCGAATAAGGTTTCCCTCCAGTTTCATGATAACCAATTCACAAAGGGTTTTAACGAGCCGATTAGCTTGTCGCACACGGTTCGCTCGAACCTGTTTTTTTTTTTTAAGGGTTTGGTTAACATTAAGTTATTGAACGAACTATTTTATCATTATCTTTAGTAAGATTTTTTGATGTAAAAAGAGTCAATACGACTCATAAACTACTCAAGGTCCAATAAGTAAAAAGTTCGAACGAGTCATAATTAGACGAGCTCAAGCTTCAAAATATATTAAAACGGGTTTAATAAACGAGTTCAAGTCATATAATCATATTTCAAAGCTCGAGCTCATTTCAACTACTTGTACAATCACTATCGAAAAATGGTTGGTGTTAATAATCAAGATTTTTAAAATAATCCTCGGTGGCTTTTTGGCTTTTAAAGAATTCTATTATTATTGTTGTTTTAATACTATTCCATTTAACTTTTTTTTATTATAATTATAATTAACTTTATGATTAATTGTTATGAAAATTCATTTATATGCAAAATCAATTTTTAATTACTTTTAATTATTTGATGATAGCTGTTATCTTTAAAACTTCACATATATTCCCATTCTAACAATTTCAAAGAATTCTATGCCCTAAAAAAACTTTAGAATAATTTTAGAGGTAACTATTTTAACCTTGGACCCAATAATAAATTTATAACTTACTTCAAACATACACTAATTTTAAAGTTGAAACCGATGTTTACATAAAACTAAATGAAGAGTTCCAAAAGTGCATTATTAATTGTTTTCACTTTTAATATTAAAATGACCTTAGATAATTGACAAAATAAATTAATAATTAACAAGAAGTATAAATGTTTATGTATACCAGATGCAGTTCGTCCAACCCTTTTTTGGCCAATCATATATAGTTTTTGTTATTTATGATAGCATGTGCGAGCTATTTTTTTCACAAATATATCAGCTATGTCAAATACAATATTTCAAATGGATAATCACCGTAATTAATGTAACTTAATCATGTGTAGTGTCCTGGCAGATAAATCCAAAGATCAAAGCGAGTGGTATAGGGCGATGACTAAGGCTATTCGTAGTCATAACTTTTTCAGAGGGTATTATCCAACACTTATTGGTCCACCGCTCAAAACGATCATAAATTTAGTTGGACACATGATTGAAATTTGCTTCTACATTAGAGGAAGTTGGTGTTTTAAACTTTATATATTAAAAGTTGCTTATACTCTTTGTACTCTCTGTTAGAAACTTGGATAATCTTAAAAACGTGAATCACTTTCAGATTGAATATTCGTGTGATTTACTCGAGAAATTCAATCGGATACGATCGAGACGAACATAATAAATTTAAGAATTTTACATAGATAGATTTTGAACCGTACGTAACCAAAATGATATGATCGATGATTTAGGGAGGGGAGCGTCATTACAGTTATCTGCAATTCGAAAATTGCCCCCAGCCAGGGTCTGCCGCCCCTTGGACCCCGCTCTCTCGGGGGTGTTGTCGTCGAACCCCCGCCAAGGTGGCGTTGCGCTCTTGGATCCCCTAACCTTATCGATATGGGTGTGCACTACCTCGCACCACCGAACCCGACCGATTTAGGTTAAAGGTCCAGTCAATTAATAGTCAATCCTAATTACACTAAAATAGCAACACCCTCAACCTCTATAAGATTGACACCTTATTAAACACTCGGATATCATAATGCATGTTTTATTTTAAAGGTTAGATACCAGTTAACCGAGAAACTAAATTTTGAAGGTAATGGTTAGATTTTGTTTTGTCTATCAACTATCCCGATTTTTAGGGCTTGTATATTAGTATTCACCTTGTGAAAAAATTCACATCAAAACGATAAAAATAATCACATCCAGACGAAAAAGTTAGAAATTTTATAAAAGCGGTGATAAATCATTGTACACAAAGAACTTGCAGCGATTACATTGATTCCGTTAACTATCTAAAGAGAAACATATGATGTTGTACCTACTCGATTTTGAATAACAAAATGTAAGTATTATGTCGATGTAAAATAAACGTTAAAGTTGTGAAATTGACGTAGCTATGTATGTAAAGAGAAACACATGAGGTTATGACATCTCAATTTTGAATATAGAGCATATATATTACGTCGATGTAAAAGATTACGTTAAGGCGATGACATTTGTATACCTAAGTATGTAAAGAGAAGCGCATGAGGTTCCGATAACTTAGTTTTAAATATAAAAAAACATGACGCAACGATATACTGAGAAATAAATAATAATTAAGTCAAAACGGAGATCAAAGCAACATTGAATAAAATTCATACCGCATCGTAAATAAAAATAATTGTGTTGTAAAGACATCCAAAGTGTATGAAAAATACTATATTTAAAAATTAAAAGAAATAAAGAAAATACATATGTAAAATTTGTCAAAAATATTATACTAATTTCGAAAAGAAAAAGAAAAAAAAAGAAAAGAAAATCTTCAATGAACAAAGAACAAAAATCTGGCGCAAATGACTGAATGACTGAATGAGTATCGAAGGGCCAATTGTGAATGTGTCGTCAATTGTAATTGTTTATTAGAGTAGGAAGATATTTTAATCATAAATAATTTTAATTGTAATTGTTGTGAGAATGAATATAGTGTTGACATGTGTCAACAATTGTAATTGTTTATTAGAGTAGGAAGATATTTTAATCATAAATAATTTTAAAGTGTAAAGTTAGTGCCATAAAATACAATAACTTTTTTTTTATAATTAACGACACTATCAGGATGATAATAATAAATTTAATAATAGTTGAAATCAATGAACTCAGCCTGACTGGTCGTAAAAGTAATGCCTAAATTTTTATTGAACCCGTTAGGTTTTGGTTATATAAGAATTACTATTATATTAAAAATAATCTTTTGTGATTGGTCACGTTACATCCTTACTTCCTTAGGTAATGTTATGTGGTGTATTTTAATACATTTTTTAATATAAATGTAACATGTTTAGTATAAATGGGAGTCGATGATGTAATGTGCAAAGTTATATAACATGGCCTGTAGGTCATAGATTCAATATTTTGAGTGTTTGCATTTTAAATTTAATTAACGTCATTACGTAATTTTTTGTATTTTCATTTTCTACTTTGCACTTTAACACTACAAATGTTTTATATACTCGTGTTATTATTACGACAATGTACAAATAGTAAAAGTCTAGTTAGGCCTATTTTTCACATAAACAAACATAAATTAGAGAGGTTTGTATATACAATAAACCTTTTTAGTTAAAAGCGAAATAAAAAATAAATAAAAAAACTCAAATTCAACATAAATGACCAAGGTAGTGTGTACGAGTGTATAATGTATGGTTAACAAAGTCACTAAATAGTTACTTATGGTAATAGGATTATAAAAGAGGAAAAACACGACACATGATAGATGCATAACTAAATTTACATCAAAAGTACATCATGGTAAAGAATTCCGTTTTTAATAAAGTTGTATATTGAAACGTTAAAAAATGATTAATCATAATTTATAGATTTTTAATAAAAGTTAAGTATTAACAGTTATTAAAAAAATCAAATCATATATGAAGTTAGTCCTTAAGGAAAAGGAAAATAAATTGAAAACTGATAGCTTGGTGACACGTAACATAAGAAATGGTTGTATCTAGAGTAGTTGTTAGAACGACAAGAAAGAATTAAAAAATAAATAAATAGAAACCATAATTAACCCTAATCAAAAGGTTATGGATTATTGACGAGGTGGTCTATACTCTAAACAACAATGTGGGGATCAACGACTTAACAAACTAACCAACAAGCTAACATCATTTGATAACGTGTCGAGTTACTCATTCACTATTAATCTTTTTTTATATAAATCTTCTTAAACCTTTGGTCAAATCAGATTATGAAGATGGCGTCACATCGTTCGGAGCAGTGTGTCGGGACGTTATATCGTTCTTAGGGTTTAATGGCGACAATTCCTGACAGACTTAGGCTATCCATGGTCATAAAGCCCCTTCCTGGGCGTTTTTTGACACGTGTCATCCTAGTTAGCAAGATGCTTCATGTCTAGAGGTAATGTAGTCATAAAGCCTCGTAACGTCTAATTATTATACAATTATATTAAAAAAAACCTTCAAAGAATACTCTACCAGTAAAAATAAATGAAAAAGAAAAGAGCCAATGGAGTGGAGTGGGGGGGGGGGGGGGGAGAAGGTGTCATGCGTGTAACGTCGTTGGTTTTTTTCTCTCGTGTAAAAATGTCTTCTTCGTGCCCACTATGGATGGTCTTAGAGGGACATCAGGGGCGAAGCTTGGGTCGAAATGGGGATAAGACCGGACTAAAGGTGAATAAGACCGAACTAAGTCTATAAAAACTTTTCAGACCAAACGAGTATAAATTACATTACGGAGCGAAAAAACACGCCGGGCCTGGCCCGACCCCTTAGAAGCTTCGCCCTTGGGGACATGTATTCACTAAATAGATTTAAATTTAAGAAGTTAATCTAGATAAGATTTAGTTTCTTGATTGTACAATTAGTTCAATTTGTGTTCCTTAGTGTGTGTGTTTTTCTTTGTTTGTTTGTATGTGTGTGTTTGTATGCATATATGATATATACTCTACGCAATTAAGGTATTTGTAACGAATTTTGTGGGTGTAAATTTTGTGGATGTAGTGGATGGGTCAAAATTGCAGTACGGGTCATAAGCGACGCGTTAGTATTAAGGCTAAAAATGTCAACGGTTCACATTGAAGCAAAAGCACTAGTTTTTAGTTTGAGCTTGACTTTCCAAAACAATTTAACGTTTTTGGTTGACTTTTCCCTTTCATAGTTTTTTATTTTTATATTATGCACTTGGGCTTTCTTAGTTTTTTTTTTCATAGTTTGTATCCTAGCGTCTTTGCTACTGTTTTCTCTATTTAATAAAGTTGACTCTTTAAAAAATAAAATAAGTAGTGATATGAATTTGTGTATTACACGTAATGTTTTTTAAAGAAATAATATAATTAGTAACTTCGTATATAATTACTAGTATATTTTTTAAGTATAAGTTTAAACATAAATGTACAATGAATAAAATCTTTTTAAGCATATACTCGTAAAATAAGAATAAAGAATTTTTAAATTAATAAAAATAATAAAGAGTTAATAATTATAAAATTATATTTTAAATTAAGAGATATTGGAATCTTATTATAATTTATTAAGTTTTAAAAAATATTAAAGAATATTTATATTTTTTATATTTAATTATATAATTCAATTTTTTTAATTTATTAATATTTGATAGGAGGTCCGCATCAGCATCGTCGCATGTTAAAACGACAATCAATTATCAGTTTTTTAAATTACTAATTAAAACTAATTACCAATTTTGTCCAAACTAAATTTTTTTTTCAAGAAAACTGGCTAAAATTAATGTCGATTTGATAAATTTACCAAATACGTTGAGTCTTTTAAAGAAACTTATCAACAATTTTTAAAACATAATCAATTTATTTAATGTATTAAATTATCAATTAATGTTTAATAAAGAATTATGTAATTCATAAATTTCCAATCTTTTAAACATTTTTTTTATTTATCTAATATAATAAACTTAAATTTAACTCGTGTAGTACACGGGTTATTAACCTAGTAACTAATAGAAGAGAGTCAGTGGCGGATCCAGGAAAGAATATCAGGGGTAGCGGGGACTAACGGGGGTTCGGGGGCAGCGCCCCCGAAAATTTTTTTTAGGTAGTTAACGGGCTTTTAATCATATTTTTAAGAGACTTTTGATCATAATTTTAAGTAAAAGCCATAAAATTTCTTCCAGGGGTCGCGAAAAATTCGTTTCAGGGGTCGCGAAAAACCGAAAACCTATAAAAAAAAAAAATTGCACGTCGGGGTAAAAGTTCAGGGGTAGCGGGCGCTACCCCTGGGCTCTATGTGGGTCCGCCCCTGAAGAGAGTGGCGGGAAAAGTTTTACGAGAGTGAATATGGTGATGAAGCGTGACAATTGGTATTGAAGATTTTTATTTATTATATAAAATTTATTTTTAAAATTGTCAGTCTTTTATAGAGAAGATGATTCGTATTTAATAAGAGGTAGATGAAAATTTCTATTAGAGTGAATATAAAAATGAGACGTGATGTTGAATATTGTACAATCACCTGGAGTCAATATTGGGATTTCTCATTATTTCCTGGAAATAGAGTTAAAATTTAAAAACTTGAAATGATAAAATTTTCTGTGTGGTGATACACATATTTAGTTTTTAGATGCCGTATAATTGACATTGCAATTTTTTATTTATTATATAGTATATTGTTTTTAAAATTGTTTATATTTATTAGGAAAAAGGATTCGTATTTAATAAGTGGAAAATGGAAATTTTTATTAGAGGAATACAAAAATGATACGTGATGTTAAATATTTTTGTTTATTATATGATAGTTTTTTTTATTTATGTTTTATTTTTTTAAACAAATGGCACGCGTGACTAATTCTCCCCAGATTAGTAGATTTACTTACCAAACTGCGGCGTTTCAACGGCGACTACAAACTAGATATTTGTATCACCACAGAGAAAATTTTATTATTTCAAGTTTTATAAAATTTAATTGTATTTCCAGGAAATAACGAGAAATCCCAATATTGACTCCAGGTGATTGTACAATAAGCTCGAGCAAGCAAATAGGAGAAGCACATGGATTTGGGAAAGTTGACTAGTACATAGTCAGCAAATTGCAATAGCTGTGTGTTGAAAATCATGACATTAGTTGAAAATATACGGCTTAGATTTTTTAGTTTTTCTTGATTAGATTATTGTTATTTTTGTTAGGAAGTCGTTAGGTTAACTGTTCAAAGTATTAGTTCATATGTGAACTTACACTATGTTCCCAAGTTCACTTAAGGGGAGAAAGGAAAGGAAATAGAATGAAAGGAAAAGAAAAGAAGGGAAAAGAAAAGAAAAGAAAAGAATGGATTCCTTTCCTTCCATTTCCTTCCAAATCGGAAGGAAAGTAAAACTTAAAAAAATGGCCTATTTTTCTCTCCCTTTCCCTCCCTTTCTCTTCTTAAATGAAACTCGGGAACACAAAGTTTTTATTTTCCTTTCCTTTCCTTCCTTAAATGAAACTCAGGAACACAAAAGTTTTTATATTTCCTTTCTTTTCCTTTCCTTTCTCCCCTTAAATGAACTCGGGAACATAGTGTTAGGTCCAACAAAATTTAGGATGAGAGAGAGAGCGGAGAGAGCAGGCAATGAAGCGGCGGGAGAATGGAAAACGGTCTACCGGAAACCTAGATCAGCCGCTAATCGCCACCGGCTATATGCCGTTCCCCCACCCAAACCACCATCCAATGTCACCTCCTACCTAATTACTAACCTTGATCTTGACTGTTCAGAGAGCTCCCTATGGAGAAAATGATGTGGATTAGGGGAGCTAAGGGACGCTTTCATCCCTAGGAACAAAGATAAAAACGGTAACACATACGGATTTGTCAGATTTGCAGGTATCAAGAATCATGAAGTGATGATCGAAAAGATAAACAACATCCAGTTGGGCAAGTCTAAACACATCACCCTCAAAGCTCTATCCCCAAAGCCGAAAAAACCCTACCTCCGGCCATCAGGCCACACCCATCTGCCTATTCACCGCCCTATTCACCGCCCTCCACCCCCTGTCATCCATCGTCCACCTCCCCAACGTCTCCCTATCCCAGCCACCAATCATCAACCTCCCAACCATCCACATGCTCGCATGCATGATCAAAGACTCCCCAAACATACATTCAAAGCCATACTAACTGAACCCAACATGCCAAAAACCCCTGAACTACCTCCTATCCTAATCCCTGCTACACCACCGCTAGTACCGAAAGCTGGTCATCGACAGGCACTCTTTGGGGAATGCCTGGACATCGACAATGTATGCAAAGCTGGCCATATACTAAACCTTGAAGGTTACAACAACTTCTCCACACACTACATTGGTGGATTAACCCTACTTCTTCGTTTCAACTCCTCCATGGAAGCCCAAAAATTCCTGACTGATCACGAATCCACTTGGAACAAGATATTCAGAAAGTTGCAGATATGGGAAGGCCAAGAGACCGGAAACGACCGCATTGCACTCCTCACAATCCGGGGAGTCCCGTTTCACCTCCGGCATGAAGACACCTTTGCAAGCATTGGTAAACGATTTGGAACAGTCATACAACCAGCAGACTTCGACTGGCAATTATATGATATAACTGTTGGGTCCTGTTTTGTACTCACGAAACAAATCAGAAGAATCGAAGAGGAAGTAACAATTAGATGGTCAGACAAACTTTATCGAATATGGGTTTGCGAAAGCTCGGAACACTGGTCCCCTCCGGAAACATCCTCACCTCCCCCGTCATTGAGTAACGACGACGATGACAATGAAATTAACTCGCTATGGTCAGACCATGTGTTAGACGGAATGGATGAATTTTGCGAATTCAATTCTTCTGACACGATCTCCGGATGGAACATAGAGACTCCGATGGAACCAAATTTTCGATTCCGATCACCGCTCCGGCGACCTCCGTCGGAAGGGAAAAAGACTCAAAATTCTCGGGAAGATGGACAAGAAAACGAAGAGACTGCCCTTGATTCTCCAAATGCGGCGCCGCCCCCGCTGCACAATTCCCATATTCAGATTCCATCTCACACGTGTCTGAGACTGCATTGAATATAGACACCAGTGGGTCCATCTCTTCAGCGCAGAACGGAGAGAAATCCCCAATTACTCCACAAAAGAACCACTTCCGGAAAGTGACCCAACTCCTGGAATAAGCCCAACAAAAGGAAACCAAGCCCACCCAACAAAAGTTACCCAAGCCCAACCTCGAAATGCTCATTCCGTTAACCTGTCCCCTAGCCCGATAAACCTTAATGACCCGAAATCCACCCATGTCCCCCACCACACCCCTCCTTCCCCCAAAACAAAACACCTAAAATCTCCTCCTGTACACTCCACCTTCCCTGGCCTGGCTCCCAAATCAATACTCTCTTCCCCCTTCCCATCCCTGGACGTGAACCCCCTCATCGACCATACCCAACAACCTCATAATCCCAACGCCACAAACTCCGAAGTGATGCCGGATCTTAATTGTACAACTCCTGAAGCAAAAGCCCCATCCAAGCAGTCCAATCAACCACCAAAATCCAAACCCATCAAACAGAAAACTCGTCTCAGATCCTCCTTCTCACAGCCGGTCCGATTAAGTCAATCCATTTGTCCTACCTCCCTTGGAAATCTCACACGCATTTCCCAACTGCAAAAAAGGGGCATACCCAGAAACGGGTCCAAACAAAGGCCTTCATCAGGTCGCGTGGCTGATGGAAAAGAGATCGAGCATACGATGGAGGTTGGAAGAACCCTAGGGTTTCGAATGGACGGCTGCAGCAACATGATTGCAGACCTGATCTCCGGCAAGGAGAAGTAATAGTCGAGAAAGGTACCTGTTTCCTGCTGTATCAAGTGAGTGATGGCTTTTCTAACTGTGAATTCGAGGGGCATTGGAAGTGATAAGAGAAACTGGATCAGGAATTTAAGGATTTCGAATGGTATAAGCTTTATAGCTATCCAAGAAACACAAGTCAGCTGCTTAGATGGAAATACAATTCAATCCATTTGGAGAGATCAAAATTTCGACTCGGAAGGGGTAGACTCAACTGGCAGATCCGGAGGTCTTCTAAGCATTTGGGACCCGACATTCTTCAACAAGACAACTGTCATAAAAAACCGACACTTCCTGTTGACAATCGAAACCTTAACAGCCACCCAAAAACCATTCCTTATCTTCAACGTCTACGGTCCCCACGACACCCCCTCTAAGCTACTTCTATGGTCTAATTTGGGCAGATGGCTTGACTGTTTTCCTGACACCCCTGCTTTGCTGCTTGGAGACTTCAATGAGGTTAGATATTCATACGAGAGATTAAACTGTGAGTTTTCAATTACGGATGCATCAAATTTTAATTCTTTTATCAGAAATCATGGTTTAAAGGAATATAGGATGGGGGGAGAAAATTCACTTACATGAAAGGGGATAAATTTAGCAAAATCGATCGTGTATTAGTATCAACTGATTTCATGGCTCAATGGCCAGAGGCTTCCCTCACTGCACTACCGAGGGAACACTCTGATCATTGTCCGCTTCTTCTATGTACTAACAAGGCAGATTTCGGGCCACACCCGTTTCGATTCTTCAACTCGTGGATAAGTCTTGCAGGATACCAGGAAACAGTCTCAGCAGCACTAAATAAGAGTGCAAGCAGTCCGGAAACAAAACCTGATCGTCGATTGGCACTGAAATTAAAAAACGTCAAGGCTGCCCTGAAAAAATGGAATGGTGAGACTAGGAAGAAACAGATGCTGGAGGAAAAAACACTCAAGGATACCATTGATGGGCTGGAACTCAAAGCAGAAACCATTGGAATCTCAGATGCTGAAAAGTACACAAGAGTGGAGGCCATGAAAAGGCTGAAAGAAATCCAGGAGATAAAAGCGGCTGACCTAAAGCAAAAAGCAAAGATAAAGTGGGCTATTGATGGGGACGAAAACACAAAGTTTTTTCACGGCGTAATCAAAAAGAGGAATGCAAGGAATAGGATCAATGGACTAAAATGTGGGGGAACGTGGGTTGCTGATCCATTAACGATAAAAGAAGAGGTGTTTCAATTCTTCAAACTCAAATTCCCCGAGCCACGTGAAGACCGACCTGACTTCATCTCAGACAGCTTCAAAACCATCAGCAACATGGATGCAGAAAACCTCACCCGACCATTCACAATGGAAGAAATCAAAACTGCCGTCTGGGAATGTGATGGAAATAAAGCCCCTGGGCCGGATGGATACAACTCAAAATTCCTAAAATGCCATTGGGAAACAATCGGCCCAATGATGTTTGATGTCTTCTCAGATTTTTACGACTCAGGCCAAATCAGTCTTGGATGCAATGCATCATTCATAGTTTTAATCCCAAAGAAGAAAAACCCTTTACATTTGTCGCACTTCAGGCCGATAAGTTTAGTCGGGTCCATTTACAAGACACTTTCCAAAGTTCTGGCAAATAGACTAAAATCGGTACTGGGCTCTGTGATTAGTGAGACACAAACTGCCTACATCAAGGGTCGTTCAATACTCGATGGAGCTCTAATCTTGAATGAGACAATTGCCTGGATGAAAAAAACAAACAAAAGTGCCTTCATATTCAAAGTCGATTTCGAGAAGGCATTTGATTGTGTCAATTGGTGCTTCCTTGATTCGATTATGGCTCAGATGCGATTCCCTGATAAATGGAGGGGCTGGATAAAAGGTTGCCTGGGATCCGCTCGTTCTTCAGTACTGGTCAACGGCTCCCCAACAGCGGAGTTCCAACATCAACGAGGGGTAAGGCAGGGGGACCCACTGTCCCCTTTCCTCTTTATTCTAGGCATGGAAGCGCTGCATATTGCCTCAGAAAGGGCTGCGACAACAGGTATGTTCAAGGGGATTCAACTCCCCAACAGAGGCCCATTAATGTCTCATCTGCTATATGCAGATGATGTGATTTTTATTGGCGAAGGGAGCAACTCCAATGCCCTACACTTGACAAGATTCCTTAATTGCTTCTATTTATGTTTTGGACTAAAGATCAACTTTGAAAAAAGTAATTTGTATGGGATTGGCCTGGATGGAAACCTGAAGGATCAGTTAGCCTGCACTCTGAAATGTCGAATAGGGGAAATGCCATTTATCTACCTTGGAATCCCTGTTGGTGCGAACATGAGATTGATTAAAAACTGGTCTCCGGTAATAGAGAAAATCAAAGCAAGACTAAACCGATGGAAATCAATAAACCTCTCGCAAGGTGGTAGAGCTACTCTTATGAAATCAGTGTTGGGGAGTATTCCACTGTATTACTTCTCTCTGTTCAAAGCTCCTGAGGCAGTGACTCAAAAACTAGAGGCTATAAGACATGAATTCTTCTGGGGCTGCTCGGAAGAGGAACGGAAAATAATGTGGATTGCTTGGGAAAGAATCGTCGCACCTAAGGCCTGTGGGGGACTAGGAATTGGCGGTTTCAAGGCTGCCAACACAGCCCTTTTGACTAAATGGGGTTGGAAATTCAAAAGCGAAAGTTCAAGGTTATGGTGCAAAGTGGTCAAGTCGATTCATATGTCACCAAGAAAACATGAATTTCTGCCGGTAAGGAGTTCAATATCAGTGTACTGGAAGCCAATAGTTCAATCGATTCAAAAGCTTCCTGAGTTTGGAACGAACTTCATTGACAACACAAAAGGTGTGGTGGGCATTGGTGACACAGTGAGCTTTTGGTAGGACCCATGGATCCCTGGTGGCCCATTAAAAACTCAGTACCCAGCCCTATACCAAATCTAAAAAAACAAGTCTTGTTTAGTGGCGGATCGACTTCAAACTGATAATGGCAGCAGGCTCGTGGTATGGCAATGGAATAAAGGTAGGCTGTCAATCACATAAACTCTCTAGCAGACCAACTCTCCCATCGGATTCAATCGTATGCCTTCAATAATGGCCCGGATAAATGGCAATGGTTAGGGGACAAATCTGGGGAGTTCTCAACCTCTTCTGTCCGTCAAGACATCGAAGACAGCCGAGAATATCATGATTACAGACACACATGGCTCAATTGGATTCCAAAAAAGGTAAATATTTTCACTTGGAAGGCTGCCTTACATAGACTCCCAGCGAAAACAGAACTGAGAAGAAGGGGTGTTAATATTCAACATGCGATGTGCTCCTGGTGCTATCAACATGAAGAAACTGTCCAGCATATCTTTCTAGAGTGTGATATGGCAATAAAAACCTGGGACTTAATCTCTAAATGGTGCAAACTACAAATTCAAGGAAGAGAGTCCATAAAACAACTGTTCTCTTGGGCAAAGTCTATCAATCACCCTACAAAGAAGAAGGAATGTGTAACACTTATCACTTCAGCCGGGCTATGGAACATATGGAAGGCTAGAAACGGCAAGGAGTTTGAGAACAAAAACTCTCATCCAGGAAGCATATTGGAATCGGTCAAGCTTGACGCTTTCATGTGGCTAAAATACAAAGCAAACTTCTCGGATTTAGAATGGTCGGTGTTTTCTGAGTATAGTTTATGTATGCTTTAAAATTCTCATGTAAGTTTGCTATGTACTTTCTTTGCCATTAGCTCCTCGCTATGGCTTTTTAATATATTCGCTGTTTCAAAAAAAAAGATTAGATTATTGTTATATTCACTTTATTAGTTTATTATTATAATAATCCCCGGTTTATACTATTTTTTTTGAGGTGCAGAATATTATTGAACAAAAGCGAATCAAAACTAGCAAGAAAATAGCCCGGTTAATCCAAAAAATTACCTTATACAAATATTACTCCAATCTATCTTTCTTCTACTTCTATTTTTCACATCAAAGATTACTCCAGTTTTTAATATTACAAACAACATTACTTATTGTCTTTGAACATTGCTTCATTGCTTCGGTTTTATACTATTGTTTGACGTCAAATGAGCTTGGGCTCGGCTCTTTTGTATCATTTCTCACAAAAGTCATCCGATGATGTTCGTTTGTACGGTACCACTTGAGGAAACGCCAATCCTTGGTCTATGTGTAGGCTTTATGGCAGTCACGTCATCAACATATCTTCACATCATCAAAGTGTGTACTCATAACACCTCTCATAATTACTTTTTTTTTAAAGAAACCCTCTTAATCCTTCCTCTAACCAAAGTATAAAAAAACAGTTGAGAAAGCGCGATAAAAATAACTCTCTAGAGAGGTTTTGGACCCATACGCCCCGAGGGGCTGTGTGCCCCGGCGCTATGGGCGCTAAGATGCCAGTATGGTGCCCGTACTAGGCAACCTTAATATCTTAATACCACTTTCCACAAAATTTTTGGTAATCAAAGATACTCATAAGTCTTGATAGTTAAGCCGTGTTTGTCGCGCCATAAGTTAGCTTTTGAAAAACTATTTAGAGTAGCTTTCAAGTAGCTTTTATAATATTTCCAGTTAGGTCATAAGTCTTGATAGTTAGGTCATGTTTGGCACGCCATATACATGTACTTTTATGTAATTATAAAATTTTCAGCTAGTTTATCAGTTACTTTTTACCAAACGTTATTTTTTATCAACTAACTTTTAATTTATCAGCTGGTGCGTCAAACACAGCCTTAGTATGATACTGGCCCATTGGAACTTTTATTTTTCTTTGATTTTTTATTTTAAAAGTACAAAATCTTGAAAACAACCTTTTAAAATGTAGTGTGCAGCAAGACATGCTTGGATGCTTATGGTGAACACGCAGTCCATTGCAAAGAGCTCCCCGGTTTCAAATACCGACATGATCTGGTCCGGGATGTCTTATTTGACATTTTTCAAGAGAGCCAGGATCTCAGCGAAGAAGGAAGCCCCGGTTAATTTTCTGTCGGACCCATCGGACGGGCGATCCTCCCTTCGTCCGGCGGACGTCCTTGTTTTTGGCTGGAAGAACGGGAAGCACGCTTGTGTCGACCTCACTGGAGTTTCCCCTCTCGTGGGGCTTAAGGGTTCGGGGTTTCGAGTAGGCCAGGCTACCGCGAAAGCCGCAGCTGGGAAGGTGCGTAAGCATGAGGAAGCGTGTCTGGTGAATCAACATGTGTTTGTTCCGTTTGCGTTTGATACATTCGGCTACCTTGATTCGGAAGCTGTGGACACTTTGAGCCGCATCCAGGTCATGCATTGGAATGTGACGACTCCTAGGGGGTTGAATGTGGTATTCACTCGGTTAGGCTTTGCTATTCAGAAGGGGCTGGCGGCGCAGCTTTTTGCCCGCCTCCCTTGTACTTCGTGTTGAGTTTTAACCGTTTGGTGTTTATCGAGTATCTAGCAACAACAACAACAACAAAAATCTAAAGTAATAAAATACGTTGTGTTCATTTTATGTGGGTATATCATCTTTAAATATACAAGCTTCTTTAAAAAAAAAATAAGTTAGATACGTGAAAATAAATGGACTCTCAACGTTTAATATAAAAAAAGAAAGAAAAAAGTTAGTCTTTTTCTTTACCTTTTAAGATATTCTTAGTGACGTATGAAAAATGAAAGATAATATTCATGATTTTAAAGATAAACTGCAGCTCCATTAAAGAAACGTATAAATATAAATATTTGTAAGAGTTGGGTGCATAACTTTTACATTACTAAACTTATATTCAGCCAAAAGTTGAGAGTGATAGGTTCAACGGAGGTAACTAGGTTTATTTTCCTCAAAAAATTAAATATATTATAGTGTGAATCTTCTTTTGACCATAATAAAAAATGTAATAAACCGAAACCGATAGTAAAAAAATTGTAACACTAGAACTAAAACTGAAACTTAACCCATCAGGATAACTGAAAATATCGAAATCAAACGGTTTCAAGAAACAAAAACCTAGACTTCATTTTGAGTAATTTAAAAAAAGCTAGCTTATTAAAAAAACTCCGTTTGATAACGTCAAAAAGCTAGCTTATAAGCTAACTAATAAGCTAGCTTATAAGCCCAACTATTCTTTTAGGTGTAAACTATAAAGGTGTTCTAAAATTACGAAAAACTCGATTTGAATGTGATATATAAATTCAAGACCAATTTAATATGATATTAACAATACATAGAGAGACAAATTTCATTTATCAAGTGTCTCGGAATGCCAATGAGCCCTTGTCTTAGTGGTTAAGGAGCAGTTGGTAAGGCTTTGCCTACCTGGAGGTCTTGGGTTCAAACCCAGACATTAACAGTTATTTGGTGATTTATGGGGTTAGAATATGAGTTTGTAAAAGTTTAGCCGTTCAAAAAAAAAAGTCTCAGAATATATAAAGACTTGCATGTAATAAAAATTAAAAAATAAATATATACGAAAATAGAAGATGTTTTCCGTACGTATCAATGGCGACAATCTGTGTTTCAAAAAGTTCCTTTCGCCTCGGGTCATGTATCCATTTCACGCAAGTTGTGTTATTCATGCAACAATTACCGTACAAATGGTTCTTCTTTATATTGTTATTTGTTTTTTATATTTTAAATCTAAGTATAGAATTGTTATTTTAAAAATTTTAACAGAATTTTTTTACGGCCAACCATTCAAGGACTACATGTATTATATAAGTGCAAACCTCTAGACTCTAACCGTAATTTTTAAAAGTTAGGGATTTTAGGTAAAATTTATGCAAACCACATAGACGATTCTGGTAATCTACTCTAAACAAAATAAGGATCTTATCTCTAACTTTTACTAAACAATAGCACTTAAAACTTTATTTGATTCTAGAGAAAAGAACATTCCAAATATTTTTTTTTAATGAGATTTTATCATATTCCTACTCCTAAATATAGGTGAAAAATCAAATATAAAAGTTTTTTTTTTCCGGTACAAAGTCTAGGAATTATTCTCAATATTGATATAAGAAATCAATGGTTCAGTGATTATCATGAGACGTGCACGAACAATTTATCAATTTTATCAATTTTCTAAGTACACATTCATACCATTCACATTATACCATTCACATAAAAAGTTACATTTATACCATAACTTTCACCTATATAATCATATATCTAAAAATAAGTTTCACCCACTTAAACACCAACAAACAAACCAAAAACTAGTGGTAACATTCTAAATAATAAACATAACAAATATTATGAATAACCCTTTTTTTAAAACGACATCGATTAGGCGACATTGGTTTCACGTGTAAACCTATCCTTACGGGGCTATGTCTAAGGTCGATTACTCGGACCTTAATGAGAACGAAGACACCCCTTCTAAAACTTTCTTCAGACAGAATCATCCACCTGGGACCACTTGAGGTAAAATTGTCACCCCTTGAATTTAAACTCGAGTCGTATAGTTATCGGAACCCAAAAAGCCAAGGGGTAACCGTTATGAATAACCGTTATGCATGGTGGTCGATTAAAACCTCAAAACGTGTGAATCTGACATCCTAAAAACCACGGTTGACTCAGTCTGTCTTTCTCCTTCCCTTTCTCACACACTAAAAACCATTCCTATTTATTCCTTCTCTAAACCCCAAAATTCACACCCACCACCACCTTTACCCATTCTCTTCAACTTTCACACACTTTCATTTCATCATCCAAATCCTCCAAATCAAATCCCCTTATCAAACATCCTTAAAACCCGTTCCCATTTCCCCGGAACAACCAAACCTAAAAAATGGGTAGTAATAATAATAACCCCGATGACCCCAAAGAAGCCTTTAGCGGGCCACTCAATAAAAGAGGGACCCGCAAAAGCGCCAGATTTAACGTCTCAGAAGACCGCGAAAGCGCTAGCGCTAGCAGCGTGGCTAGCGCTAGCGTGCGGTCTCGAGACGCAGACGATTACGTGGAGATCACGTTGGACGTCGGCGACGACACGGTGGCGGTCCACAGCGTGAAAACCGCCGCCGGCGCTGACGTGGAGGACCCGGAGCTGAGTTTGTTAGCGAAAGGGTTGGAGAAGCGGAGTTCGGTGGTGAGAAATGCGTCGTCGAGAATCCGGCAGGTGTCGGAGGAGCTCCGGAAGCTGACGTCATTTGCGAGGAGGCCGGCGGTTGGCCGGTATGACCGGACGAAATCCGCCGCGACTCACGCGCTTAAAGGGCTGAAGTTTATTAGTAAAGCGGATGGGGAGGCGGCGTGGGCGGCGTTGGAGGGGCGGTTTGATGAACTCGCCGCCGGGACCGGCGGGTTACTTCCCCGGGCACTTTTTGGAGAATGCATCGGTAATTTGTTTTATTTCTTATTTTTTTTTTAACGGTAATTCCTATATATATTTTTTTTCGGAAAATCAAACATTTTTTGTTTTTGTTTTTACTTATCATCTTTTTATCATCTTTACATAGGTGCAAATTATTATAAGATATTCGAGATCGAATCGTTAAAAAATTCGATACGAACCAAACCAAGCGGAGCCGCTCAAGATTTGAAATATGACTCGTTTGATTAACGAGTTTCTCGTTTAATAAATGAACTTGAACCCGAGTTTTACATAATGAGCTCGTGAGCCTTAACGAGTTTTTTATTTATAATTTTTATTTAATTTATTAAATATATTTTAAAAAATATTTACTATTGTATAAAAATTTATAAAAAAATAAGTAAATAATATGAATTATTTTTCATATAAAATGTATAATTCTAAATTTATAGAAATTTAATTATAATAATACATAAATAAATACAAATTAATAATAAACGAGCCGAGCCAAGGTCGAGCTTAAATAATTCTCTACGAGGTGAGCTTGAGCTTAAACAATAAAGCTCGAATCGTGCCAAGCTAAAACTCGAGCTTTGTTAAGTCTAAACGAGCCAAGCTCGAGCCTAGACAAGCTTGGGCACGGCTTGGCTCATTTATGCCCTTATCTTTACGCTCTTATGTTTTAGAACCGAAAATAATATTAAACCGTTTTTTTTATGGGCAGGGATGAACAAAGATTCAAAAGAATTTGCCGGAGAACTGTTTGATGCACTTAGCCGGAGACGGAATATCACCGGCGACGTGATTAATAAAGCTCAATTAAAGGAGTTCTGGGACCAAATTGCTGATCAAAGTTTTGATTCAAGACTTCAAACTTTCTTTGACATGTAAGAATTTATAAATATTATTTGTTCATAAAAGTTAAATACAATAAATAAATAAAAACAAGTCATATAGGAGAGAACTCGTTTGGCCTGTAAACCTTACAATAGTTTTAGTACGTAACAATTTATACTAATTCAAGAACATAAATTTAGGGTTGATAAAGATGCCGATGGCCGGATCAGCGAAGACGAAGTTCGAGAGGTATGATCACCTATAATTTCATTTGTATGAAAGTCGTGTTTACGGGTTGAATTGATGAACCCAAACACGACTTATGTATTTATTTCTGCTAAAACACCAACACCGATTTCGAATACACTTAAAATCGTGTAACTTGAAACCTGTTTGTCTAATTCAGATTATAAGCTTGAGTGCTTCGGCGAACAAGTTATCGAACATACAGAAACAAGCAGACGAATACGCGGCATTGATCATGGAAGAATTGGATCCCGACAATCTCGGTTACATCATGGTAAACATTCTTAATCATTGTAGTACGTTCAAACCTTAACGGCATTTGATATTATCATATAACTAGCTAAAACTAGCGAAAAATCGACTAACGATATGTATTCGCATCGTAAAAACAGATCGAGAACTTGGAGACCCTGTTACTGCAAGCCCCGACGCAATCTGTGCGAGGCGAAAGCAAAAAGTTGAGTATGATGTTGAGCCAGAAGCTTAGAAACTCGAACGACCGAAACATAATACAACGCGGGTACGATGGATTTAAGTACTTTTTGCAAGATAACTGGCAGAGAGTTTGGGTGATCGCGCTTTGGATCGGGGCGATGGCGGGTTTGTTTACATGGAAGTACATTCAGTACAAAAACCGAGTCGCGTTTGATGTGATGGGACATTGTGTTTGTATCGCTAAAGGCGCGGCCGAGACGCTAAAGTTGAACATGGCTTTAATCTTGTTACCCGTGTGTCGAAACACGATCACTTGGCTAAGGAACAAGACGAAACTCGGTGTCGTGGTTCCGTTTGATGATAATCTCAACTTCCACAAAGTGATCGCTATCGGGATCACGATAGGAGTCGGGCTCCATGCGATTTCGCATTTATCGTGTGATTTCCCTCGGCTTCTTAGCGCGACCGAAGAGGAGTATGAACCGATGGTTCAGTTTTTCGGGGAACAACCCGATAGCTATTGGCATTTTGTGAAGGAAGCCGAAGGGTATACCGGGATCATAATGGTGGTTCTAATGGCTATAGCCTTTACTTTAGCGACCCCGTGGCTAAGGCGTGGTAGGCTTAATCTACCGAAACCTCTAAAGAAACTTACGGGCTTTAACGCCTTTTGGTACTCGCATCACCTGTTCGTTATCGTTTATACGCTGCTCATAGTTCACGGGATCAAACTTTACCTCACGAAAGAATGGTACAAGAAGACGGTAAGTGCGTACTTCGAAACACATGTCGTATGAATGTTTTCGGGATTATTGAACCGATTAACCGATTATTTTTTCCTTTTTGATGCAGACTTGGATGTACTTAGCGGTTCCGATTTTGCTTTACGCGAGTGAGAGGCTAATTCGAGCGTTAAGATCGAGTGTCAAGCCAGTCAAGATATTAAAGGTGATGATCACATAATTATTATATCGGGTTTTGTTGACCTGAAACACTTATTGTCCACGTTTTTAACTGACGTAACGTTTGCATTTTGAAGGTGGCGGTTTACCCCGGAAACGTGTTGGCTCTTCACATGTCGCAGCCTCATGGCTTCAAATACAAGAGCGGGCAGTACATGTTTGTGAACTGCAAGGCGGTTTCTCCATTCGAATGGTGAGTCTTGTGCATATGACTCGTTTTTTCGATTAAAAACGTTGTGTAAACTAACTTAAATATGGTTCAGGCACCCGTTTTCGATAACTTCTGCACCCGGAGATGATTACTTAAGCGTGCACATCCGAACCCTTGGTGACTGGACCCGACAACTGAAAACCGTCTTCTCTCAGGTATGTTTACGAGCGAGAACTAGCACATGACCTGACTCGTAAACTCGTAAAGGATCAAGATTGACCCACTTAGTAATAAAAATTAACCATAGTGCATCTTAATGTGCTTAGAGGTGACAAAATGGACGGGTTGGATAACATATAAAATGTATAACTTTGATCCAACATGACATGGATTTCACCAGTTAACTTTTTGGCCCGTTAGTAATAAAACATAACATGTTTCTTTTTTTTGGCTAACACGATTTTGGTCGTGTGTAGGTATGTCAACCACCAGCTAACGGCAAAAGCGGACTCCTACGAGCCGATTATCAAGATGACAACCCGAAGTAAGCACTCACCATTATAGCTATACTTTCTAGTTTATAAAGCCGACCCGGTTTCTAACTTCTTTCGATTGACTTTATCGACAGTTTCCCAAAAGTTTTGATCGACGGACCATACGGTGCACCAGCACAAGACTACAAGAAGTACGATGTAGTGTTGTTAGTCGGGTTAGGCATCGGTGCAACCCCTATGATCAGTATCGTTAAAGACATTGTGAACAACATGAAAGCCAAACAGGACGAAGACGAAGCTTTGGAAAGTGGCAACAACAACGGGTCGAAGAACTCCTCGAGCAACTTCAAGACAACCCGGGCTTACTTCTATTGGGTGACAAGAGAACAAGGCTCGTTCGATTGGTTTAAAGGGGTCATGAATGAGGTTGCGGAAACAGATCAAAACGGTGTGATCGAGATGCATAATTACTGCACAAGTGTTTATGAAGAAGGTGATGCTAGATCGGCTTTGATCACTATGCTTCAGTCGCTAAATCATGCCAAAAATGGCGTTGATGTGGTTTCGGGTACTCGGGTCAAATCTCACTTTGCAAAGCCTAATTGGAGAAGTGTTTATAAGCGGATTGCTGTCACACATAGCGGTCAACGTATAGGTGAGTTTTTCTTGTTATTCTTGATGTACCATTTTAATCGTGTTATTAACATGTTGACCTGTTTGACCGGATTTAAATCGTTAGTTTCTAAAACTTAAAAGCTGTAAAACCTGCAGGGGTATTTTATTGTGGAGCACCTGCACCAGTCAAAGAGTTGAAACAGCTTGCATCAGACTTTTCGCACAAGACAAGCACCAAGTTTGACTTTCACAAGGAGAACTTTTGACTTTAACAAAAGTTATTAAATAAAATTATTTAAATCGTTGAAACTTGTATGTAAGGCCCAGTTCGGCCCAATTTCTCATGAACTTTATGGGTGCATAGGTAAATACGGCCCAATAAGGGTTATGATGATTGGAGTATGGCCTATGGGTATAGTTTTTTTATGTTTGTAATTCTAGAGGAGATATCATATCGATATGGATTAGTTCGTTTGATTTATTTAATTTTGTGTTTCACTTATATAGAAAAAATATTCTTTATACACCTATAAATCGGTGTAACGAATACGCTAATGCTCGTATTTGACGTTATCAATGTTGTAAACTTGGGTTGTGTAATGTTCAATCTTATCGGTTTTTCAAATCATCACGAACAAACAAACGATAAATGATATTATGAAATACACTCTTTCTTGAGGTTATATAAAGAATCATCGGGATATATGTGATGCAACGCCGGTAGAAATGTTAGTGTCGATGAGCTTTTGAATCTCGACCTGATTGATGTCATTTATTTGAGACGGTGTATCTAGCGCGAGCTGTATCTTACTTGATAGTTGGTTAAGAAGACATTTATGAGCGTGTGAGGTCCTATAAATTTTCCAATGAGGAGTTCTAACAGTGAAAAACTTATTAGGCTGGCTATCAAGAAGCTTAAGTTCAATGACTAAAAAAATTATAAATAGTTTTTAAAAATTATAAGTTACATGATTCAACACAACTAATTTTTAAGGGTTAACTAACGGTTCTTTTAAACGGATTTTAGATTTTTTGGACCAAAATTGGTGAAACCTCCAAAATAGAACTTTTTTTTTTGCATAAGGTGCTCTGTTGTGTCGATTTATTGTAAACCGAGTACAAAACATTAACCGTGTTAGAAAAAATCTATTAAGTCCAGAGTTATTTTTGTCCTTTTAATTAAGATATAACTAACTGTACTAAGTACAATCTATTAATGCATATAATTGATTTGAATGATTATATGATTAAAAGATTATATTTTGCATTAAAAAGTTATAACTCATTTAAAAAGATAAATATACCCTTATATTTAACAGAACTTCTCTAATAAAAAATTTATTTTATATCGAATTTACAATAAACCAATAACATACCATAAAACAACAACAACAAAAAAAAAAAAACCATTTTCAAGGACCCCTATAAAAAAAAGTTTCATTTTAAAAGTTCTTTAATTTAAATAATTTTGTTCAAACGTAAGGACCAAATTATACTATATTACAATTCACAACATTTTTAGAATATTTTATTATGGTTAAAATATCTTAATGTTTCTTTTATATTATTTTATTCAAGTTTTTATAAACTATTATTTTAAAGATATGTATATTTAAAAAATCTAATGTTTTTTATATATTCTATTAATCAAATAGTTTTTATGTAATTTAATTAAATGATATACGATCACTCCAATGGTTTTGTGTGTTCACGTTATCCCAGCGGTAACCTCTTTTGACCATCAATTTTGTGTGCTTGCGTTCTCTAAGCGGTAACCTCCATTGATTACCAATAATTTATATTATGCTTGCATATTACAAATGCAATATTCACGTTGTCAGAGCGGTAACTTCCATTGCAATGGTTTTGTGTGTTCGCAGTATCATAACGGTAACCTCCATTTAGATTATTTAACTTTATAACTTTTTTTACTTTTTATATTTTTATTTTAGTTGTGTAATAAATAAACTTTTAAATGGTAAATATAATTTGGTCATAATTTTACAAGTGATTTTGGTCGTTCAGTGTTTACTTTTATCGTTTTCCTCCACGCATCCTTAAAGCAATGCAATGGTTTTGTGTGTTTATGTTAACCCCACGTTAACCTTCATTGATCACTAATAATTTATGTTATTGGTGGTGTAACAGTTTAACTATTTTTTCTACCCGTATTATCCGAATGATTAAAACAATAAGAACACAACTAAACGAGACCGCGTTGAGATGAACGAAGCCATGATCTTTTGTGAAGCTCACTCTATGTAAAACAAACAACAAACTAAGATAATATAACTAAAGCAACAACGTTGCAATTTTGGTAACATCATGACGTCATTCTTGGACACCTCCGCGTGTTGCGCGGATGGTTAAAATCTAGTTTAAATTTTAAATACAAAAATAAAGTGTTTTTGTTTTTTATGGTACCACCTTTGATATTTGTCAATTTTTTATTGTACACTTTCTTAATTTATTAAACTTGAGCCAGGCGGCCATCCGGCGACCGAATCAAAAGTTGACACAAATCGATCTACCGCAAAATTATCAAGAGATCCATGTACACTCCGACCGGCAGCCATGTGGCCGGAGAATATGACCGGCAGGTGTCCTCCCAGGCCTACACGTGTCACCAATTTCTGGCTGCAAATTCTCACCTTCACTCAGTTTGCTCTCTTCTTTTTTGGCGTCTGTTCTTCCGCACCAGAACACCAAATATGGTAATAATCTCTTCATCCTTTCTCTCTAATATATGTATGTATATATATATATATATGTATGTATTGATTCTTGAACTTATTTGTGAAACTTTAGAATTGGAAATATGTGGTTAGGTTTTAATTGTGTTTATGATTTAATTATTTAAATGGGACTTAGGAGATGTAAACTGGGTTAGAATTCAACAATTTTTGACTTTATTAGTCAAATGAACTGTATTGGAAGTTGAAACTATCTTGATTTTCGGTATGACGAAGATAATCAGGTTTTAGGTTGTCAAATCTAACGAAGATAATCAGGTTTTAGGTTGTCAAATCTAACCGAACCAATCGTGTTCGGATGGTCCGTTTGATTGAAAAACATGTCGTGTTTATAGTAGGCCGTTTGGTTAAACGGGTCGTGTCCATGCCGGACCGTAGGATTAACGGTTTGTGTTTGGACAGGAAACCACTTGATTAAACGGGCCGTTGTTCGCTTGGTTAAACGGGCCGTAGTTTTTAGGCTTCCCCGCATTTGATTAAACGGGTCATGTCCGGGCCAGACCGCAAGATTAAACGGTTTGTGTTTGGACAGGAAACCACTTGATTAAACGGGCCGTTGTTCGCTTGGTTAAACGGGCCGTAGTTTTTAGGCTTCCCTGCATTTGATTAAACGGGTCGTGTTTGGGCCAGACCGTAAGATTAAACGGTTTGTGTTTGAACAGGAAACCACTTGATTAAACGGGCCGTTGTTTGCTTGGTTTAACGGGCCGTAGTTTTCAGGCTTCCCGCATTTGATTAAACGGGTCGTGTCCGGGCCAGACCGCAAGATTAAACGGTTTGTGTTTGGACAGGAAACCACTTGATTAAGCAGGCCGTTGTTCGCTTGGTTAAACGGGCCGTAGTTTTCAAGCTTCCCCGTATTTGATTAAACGGGTCGTGTTTAGACCAGACCGCAAGATTAAACGGTTTGTGTTTGGGCAGGACCACTTGATTAAACGGGTCGTTGTTCGCTTGGTTAAACGAGCCGTTGTTTTCGTGCTTCCCTAATCCGATTTTACATGTGTTTAAAACATGATTACTATTCATCAACCCGTTTGACACATTTAGATCAATGAGTTAAACAAGAACTGTTCGGGAGGGTTGATGGAATTTTGGCACAAATAGATATATGGGTCATGTTCGGGTTGAACAATTCAACCCATAAACCTGAACCCAACCGTTAAACCGTCAACCCGACACAACTGACACCCCATCCCGCTTGACCAAAATCACCTTATTAGTAACCATTGTGTCCTCAATGCATGCATTAAAAACTTGGAATTGGCCAGTTTTGAATTAGTAGCTTATAGAACATATAATGAGATGCATATCTCTACTCTTTTAACCTTTGTAAAGCAGGTGAGTACATATAGTAATATCAGAAAAATGTTGTTCCAGAATGTCCCAAGTCTTTCTAGGACCATTTTCTCCAGGTAATAAACGCGTCCAATCGGCTGCGAAAACGTTGAATCGCGGCTCATTGCTATGTTATTAAACTTTTTGCAAGTTATTCCACTAAATGTGCTCGTTTTTCGATTAGGACAGTGCGAGCCCTGAGGTTTTTAGGAATGGGAAGCGCTCGAAAAACATGGCTGCGGATTCGGGATTCACACGTTGTTTTAGTATGTTGGATGCAGAGTTCTTCAATGACAATAAGGTACATTGGAATTTGATAAGCTTAAATTGCTTAACAACTTATATTTGGTTGTATCTATGTTTTAATACTTCCATGGGTGGATACACATAGGGGCGGACCCAGGATTTTTTTCATTATTTATACACTAAGAGCCCGTTGGACGATTTTTAGTTTGTCTAGGTTAAGGTTGATGTCTTAGATACGAATATAAACATATATTGTACTACCAAAACACAATCCGTCAACCCGATTTTTCACCTACATTTACGATTTTGTCAAGTTCAGATGCTTGAGATCGAAAAGGGTGCGAAAGAGCTTACGATTCCTATAATCGAGGACAATAGGAAAATAGTAGCTACGGCCAACGGTGGATTGAAGTACCCATCTCCGTTAGTTTTCAACTCCGAATGGAAACGCGAAGAAATGCACGATGATACCGAAAGATTTAGTTATCCTTCTGTTTCCGGTGTTACGAGGCCTAAAAGCGAAGAAGATATCGCCTTCATGACCGTAAGTTAACCGTCACAAACGAATCCTAACCGTTACTAAAAGTTGCACTAAACATGCTTCTCGTTAATGGTTTTGTGGAAACTTGTGGTAATAGGTTCTTGAACTCGGACATCTTATACGAACGAAACAAGTTACCTCGGAGGAGCTCGCGGGGATTTTTCTAAGAAGACTAAAAAGGTATCTTTGCTTGCTTAGTACTTCCAAATATGTTTTTCTATCTATGTATATAATGCCATGGTGTGTTTTGATGGTATTGTAGGTATAATCCGGTGTTGGAAGCCGTGATCACCGTTACCGAGGATCTTGCCTACAAGCAGGCTAAACAGGCCGATCAACTTCTCGCACAAGGAGTCGATTTAGGTATCGAGAACATAGAGGTAGCGGGTCAAAACGGGGCGGGTCCACTTTATACACCTCTTGTGCCTAAATAAGGAAAACCATATGATTGACATATAAATAGTAACTTTTCTAAATAAAATGATCACTATTCATAAGTTTGAGATGACTTTTGACCCGTTTCCTTTTCCACTAAACATTTTGCTGTTGATCTTTGACTCATTAGAACTCATTAGAGATAAGTCATAAACATAACTTAGATCGACCCGTTCATAAAAAAAAGCGGGTCTAAATGGCCTTCTCCCAGATGACGGAGAAGGGTTTTTCGACTTTTTCGTATATGCACACTATATAAAACCACTTGATGTCATTTACGGGATCCGATAGGTCCGCTTCATGGGATACCGTACGGGCTAAAGGACATCATCGCGGTTCCTGAGTATAAAACCACTTGGGGCTCGACTACGTTCAAAGATCAAGTTCTCGACATTGAGGCTTGGGTTTACAAGAGGTACTTTTTTTTTAATACTTCAATCCGTTTGATCCGTTTCCTTTGAATCTTTTCTCATTTGACCCGTTAGAGATAGACATGACCCAAATCAATCTGCAGGTTGAAGTCTGCAGGGGCGGTTCTTGTTGGGAAACTGGTAACCGGGTCTTTGGCATATGATGACATCTGGTTCGGTGGTCGAACCAGAAACCCGTGGAACATCGAGGAGTTCACCACGGGCTCATCAGCCGGGCCAGCCGCCTGCACCTCAGCAGGTATGGTCCCATTTGCAATCGGGTCCGAGACAGCAGGTTCGATTACCTACCCTGCTTCTCGGTGTGGCGTGACTGCATTGAGGCCGACTTTTGGTGCGGTTGGTCGAACCGGTGTGCTCAGCTTATCCGAGAGCCTGGTAAAATGATCATATCCAAATTTCAGTTATGGGTTTCTTGCATTATGTACTTAACTAGTTAATAGTTAACTACTTATTTTCTGTTATTGATAATTTTTTTTTTGTTCATAAGGACAAACTTGGTCCTTTTTGTAGAAGTGCTGTTGATTGTGCAATTGTTCTAGATGTCATCCGGGGTAAAGATCCGGATGACTTGTCGTCAAGAAAAATATTTCTTGACGACCCGTTTTCTGTCGACATCACGAAGCTTACGGTTGGCTATATGGAGGATGCCGAGATGGAGGTGAGGGTATTTTAGATATGAATTATCTTATGTGACAAATAGTCACAAAGTGGTCAAATAATGGGTCGGAATTGCCACCTCTATTTATCGCAATCATGCTAAAATGAGACTCGGATGATGTATTTTTCGGTGATGTCGAATTGGTAGGTTGTGGATGTGCTGAAATCGAAGGGAGTGAATATGGTACCGTTTACGCTCAACTATACGGTCGAGTCGGTTCAAGGGATCTTGAACTTCACCATGGATGTTGATATGCTAGCCCACTTCGACAATTGGCAGCGGTCCGGGCAAGATGACGAGTTTGAGGCCCAAGATCAATGGCCCACAGAGCTTAGACGCGCTCGTGTGATACCAGCCGTAGATTACATACAGGTAAGTTGTTTACTATCTATTCAATAGGCAAACCCGAACAGACCCATGCTCACCCCTATTTGTGCTGATTGTTTATACTATTCATGTTTTGCATATTTCATTTCCAACTGTTATAACAGTCACAAAGAGCGCGAGGAAAGCTAATTCGAGAAGTAAAGGAGAGCTTTACGGTCGATGCGTTTGTGGGAAACGTTACCGATTGGGAAAAAGTTTGCGTCGGCAATCTAGTCGGGATGCCGGTAATGGTTGTTCCCGTTGGTTTCGAGAAAATTAAGGACCCGCCCACCGATGGAACTAGACGAAGAACGACGGTGACCACCGGCATTTACGCTCCTCCCGATCATGATCACATTGTAAGTTTTCTTGAACCCGTCGGTTTTTTTCATTCTGTTTTCGACTCCTGGAATTTTCGCCTTTTCGGACGAGTTGTTGGTGCTATGGAAAATCTGACTTTTTGAACTACGAGATTGATTTGTAGGCGCTAGCATTGACGATGGCGTACCAAAGCGTCACTGATCATCATAAAAAGCGGCCGCCGATAGACGATCTCGGTCCCGATGATACGATCTCGAATCCGCCCAAGGCGGTGATTCCTCCAAGGGTTCTTAAGATGTGAGGATGCTTCATAGTTTATGTGCTCGAGTTGAGTGCAGTTGGTGATAGAGTTATGTTGCTACATTTCTGAATCTTAACGTACATTGTAATATGTATGTGGTTTTTCTGTTTGTTTGATGGTTTATTTGATGCTATTTTGGATATATGTTTGTGTTATTTGAGAAATTTTACGGTAGTTAGAAGGAATGTAATTGATTCATACTTAATAGAAATCTAGGTTATAAAAAATTTAACTGATTCATAGTTATCTGAAAAATTAAAACGGACAATATAACCTATATATCTACCGAGCAATTACTTAATAATAACCATAAGGACTTGTACTTGTGGTTACTAACGATAAGAAAGACTTGTAACCGAGAAGTTACAAATTCGATTCCTATTTTGGACGACTAACGATTACCGTCGATTACCCAAGCCCGTACTGACGAAAAGACATTCATACTTGAAATAGCAGAGAGCATCGTTATATTTTTTCATGTGCTAAAACCCACTTTCCAAAGAATAACTAATGATAAAACCTTTGGGCTTTAAAGATCGAGCTTGTAGCCATATTTTTTCGTGTGCTAAAACCCATTTTTCGAAGAACAACTAATGATAAAACCTTTGGGTTTTAAAGATCGAGCCTGTGACCTTTTCATTAACAAATCTCTCCGTCACTTCGTACCATAGGTCACGAAGATTAATTATTAATCTATAAAGAACATATCAAATGTAGAAAAAACCGAACCTTGTGTGCTGCAACTTAAGTATAATAATAATGGTGATAGAATCGATTTACTACTACAAGCCTTGATTCAATCTAGCTAGATATGAAAAATCCCTCATTTACAACGTACGTCATACAAGGTTTTCGTTTCTTTTCCTTCTAACCCAAAAATAAACACTAAAATATGTTGAACCTAATAATCTCCCCAACTCAACACTCGCTTTTGCTTCAGTTGTCACGTCTCGTCTTTCGACGAGGAGCTGCAGCCGCTCGCTGCTGCGTCTTCTTCCTCTTCCTTCTCTTCACCACCCACGGTCTTTGAACCCTCTCCGTCTTCCTTCTTTTCCGGTGCCACATTCACCTTCTTTGTCTGGAAAATCAACAACATCCACATTCAAACTTTGACCTTGGCCTGACCCGTTTTGACTTATATTACGGGTTTGGTTTTGTTCATTAACCATTGTAACCAACCAAACCGAAAGAAGTCCCCTCGTTTGAGATTCAAAGGAGCCAGTTTTTACGGATTCAGCAGTTATTTACATGAACTTTTTATTTTTAGAATGCATACTTATGTAGGGGGAGGTTCATTTGAAAACCATTTGATTTTGAGAACTTTTCTGAACCACTAGTTATATATAAGGAAATCTCCCTCGTGAATTTGAGTGGTCCTCCACTGAATTGAGTGGCTTAGAATGGTTATTAAAAGTTATCAAAACAAAAAGTTCTCAATTTATCCTAACACTACTTGTGTATATGTAATATAATAACCATAAACAATCTTATATTTTAAAAGAATCAGTCCAGAACCGGTAATAAAACCAAAGGGTTTAGGGATAGCAATAAAACCCAAACTCGTATCCAAAACACAAAACTGTTAGCCTTTAAGAATTTTTGCGGGTATGGGACGGGCATGAGTTTTGGTGTTATAACCGCTTTACCCACCCTCATTACCGACCAACTTGGTTGGTCGGTCGGTCCAGAATTTCATCAAAACCGAGCAACATGACACTGATTGTAAAAAAAGGATAAGTGGGTGAGTACTTACCGCTTTCTTCCCACCAAACAACAGCTTCAACGAGACGGTAAAGAGAACGACCAGAATCGAAACCAAGACCCCAATTGTGATGTTTGGTTGTTTCTCAGCCTTCTCAATAACCTCCTGCAATAATGAACAAAAAAAAAATTGGTTTAGATTCAAATAGGGAGAAGAAAACAAAAACTAGAGTCTTCTTTGGTGTTAGGGGCATACCAAAATCTTGTCCTTGTACTTGCCCAAGAACTGCAGATCCGCGATCTTGTAAAGTGCATCAAACACAGTTTTCTGAAGAAAAAAAAATCTGTTAAATAAAGGGGAAAAAATGTTTATTTATTTGTTTTGAATTGGTGGATAAATTACCTGGATTCCCTTGAGACCATCAGACACAGCAGATTGTTCTTCAGCCTTCTGCTTCTCTTCTTCCACCTTAAATTTTGGCTTCCATGTGGTATCCCTGAGTTCTGATGCAGTCTTTTCGTCACCAGCTATCAAAATGTTGTCAAACAAGATTCCATCTTGCATGGTCCAGATCTCAATACCGATTGCAGCGATGGGTTCAAAGTTGGGTTTTTCAAGTTCAAAGTAATCTGGGTTCGGAATCTCTTGAGGCTTCCAGATACCCTTGTAAGCAGGGTTATCGATAAGTGGAGCGTGCCATTTGCCCTTGTAAGCCGGGTTTCTCTTTAATGGTCTTCTCCATTCTCCACACCCGGGTGCAGACTCACATTTCGGGTTGTCGATTTTGGGTGCTTCCCATTCACCATCCTCCTCGTCATCCCAATCCTCAGGCTTAACCGCCTCTGGGTCGTCAATTTCTTCAGGCTCGTCTTCTAGCCATCCTTCAGGCTTCTCGGCTTCTTCATCTAGTATCTCCATGGGTGCATCCTCATCCCAATCCTCGGGTTTTTTGGCTTCTGGGTCAGGGATTTGGGCCCGCTCGTCCCAATCTTCAGGTTTTTTATCATCCGGGTCAGGAATGGTTTCAGCAGGGATTAGTGCAGGTTCGAAGTCCTCAGACGACAGAAAGTTTGCCTTCTTTTTCTCCTCTCCATCAACCAAGATTACAACCTCATTATTCGGTTTTAAAATGGCTGTGTATACATGGGTCAATTTGTCTGAAGGAACGGTGGGCGGGAACTTGAGATGGTGTTCGATGTACTCTCCACTTTTCGGGTTTTTGTGTTTTAAGATGAAATGGACCTTGTTTGTGGCCCCGCATTTGTCAGGACCAAACATAATTGAATACGGAGATTCGTTGTCAAACCCCTTGGCCGTCCAGCCAGCCTCTTGCGGGCGAAGATACTTCAAATATGCACCGCCGCACTCAAGACCGTTTTGAAGGCGGACTTCAAACTGGAGAACAATTGTACCGTCCTTTAGCTCAACTGGTTTTTCTAGCTCCTTGACAATTGCATACTTTTTAGCTTTCTCACTCACGAGAAGCCCATAATCTTCATGTCCTTCACTCTTTGAGTGTTTCCATTCACCTATGGGAAACCAATAACATAAGAATCTTAACATCCATGTGAACACATGATGATGGCAAGTGGTCAATTAAATAGTTGTTTGAAGAACAGAATATTTATCAATCTTGCAGAGAATCAGCAAACAAGAAAGACAACAGTAAACTACTAAGGGTGAAATCAGGGGAAATGTTAAAAACATAATAGAATGAGACAGCATGTAAGATTATGGTTCTATTTTTACCATAAATCAAAATGTGAATCACTCCCATAAGTTACTGATCATATATATTATTGTTCTTATTTTACCATAAATCAAAATGTGAATCAATTCCATAAGTTAGTGATCATATATGACATAGCCCTGCTAATACCCCCAGAGTGCCTAATTCCATGAGTCTGAACAACATCAGTAAGAATCTTGGGCTGCCTCAGGTGTAATATAAATAACAACTAAACTTCTAACAAGTCTATTTTTTCTTTAATTTCAACTTTCTAACAACTCAAAATACTATTCACTATATTTTTAATATTATATAGTATATTGACACACTCTGCATCCACACAGTTAAACGGGTAAACTCGGTTTCAGGTGATCAAACAGGCATAACTTAACATCATACACGTCCCAAACAAAAAAAAAATACAATTAATCTCATTCCTAAATACCTGTCCCAGGCATTTCCGGTCTGTCACCCTTACTTGAAATTCTTGTATGGTTAAAAAAGGGGTGCTTGTCAGCTTGTGTAATTAGAATTTTGAAAATATGATTGCTCTAAAAGAAACTTTTGACTTTATGATATTATGATGTAAAACAATAATGCTATTTATACATATGAAGTCATTATTAACAGCCATCATTTAGTGCTTGGTCAGTCCACAGGTTCCTTACTCTTTCTAGTAATATGTATAATTTCTGTCAGATCATTATATACTTTTTACAGTCCATCTCTAAGGCTAATTCGCAAGCTTTAGTGATATGTAAAATTTCGTAGGTGGAATCTAAGATCACCAGCAATTCATGTTAACTTCCTAACAACCAATGCAGTTATCATGGGGTACTTTTATAACGATATAGAATTATAAACCTTCTCCTACAGTTAACTAAACATGTGTATAGCAGCAACCGTTAACTAGCAACCTAAAGAGTTCTTAAGATCTAATTTTCCTAATCAATTGTTAATTAACTAGTTCCTAACTGAATAACCATTCGCATTGGGCATCAAAGCTCCATCGATTTACAGTTCAAACGATTATCCAAACAACATAAACGATTATAACAAGCTGATCAAACTAATCCAGACAAAAACTTACCAGAATACTCTTCCTTCTCGGACACGATCCAACTCCCTTCATACGACTCATCGAACGACTCGTAAAATACCTAAAATTATGAAAGAAATCAGTCAACTAAATCAGTTAACTAACTCAGATATTCCAGATCCACAAAACACACATTAAATTAGTTCACTTACAGCATCGGAAGAAGCGTAAATCTGCGAAACTAAGCAACCGATCAGAAGAAAACAACACAACTGCAAAGAACACATCTTCGTTCTCGTTCTGCTTCCTTCCATAGCCTTAAAAAAGATCAAAATCTAGAACCGAATCTGGTCGATTTGACGATTTGTTGGATCGTTAGTTGATTTAGAGGAGAAGCATCTAGAGAGAGAGACTGCGCTCTTCAGTTGTTGAAGTTTTTATTGTGATAAAGTATATATAGATCTGGCGAAGAGTTGTTGTCGAGTAGATCCGGCCAATGAGAAGGCATTCCACGTCGGAGTGACCAATTGGCGTCTGACACGTGTGGTGTTGACGCATGGCTTCGTTTGCCTGCGTGGGAACTTGAGATGAACGGTCACGATTCGTGGATTATATTTTGGAATAAAACTAGTTGGAAAATAATGAAAACTACCATTGCGTTTTCATGCTATTTTTAGGCCATCTCTCACTCTAAATGTTTGCTTGTTTTTGGTGAACTTTGTTAAGGCATGCACTATGTAATTGGAAGTTGAGGTATGATAAGGTAGATGATTATTTCACTTTAAATAATTATGATTTATATTTTTTTATGATGTTGCTTGAATTGAAATGAATGATTTTTATGTAGATAAGAATGTTGAAATTAATGACATATATAGTTACAGATGAGTTTGTTCAAAGGACATGATAAAAAAAATAAAATTTAATAACGTTCATTCAAATCTCTCAAAATTGATATACTTTACAATATTTCTTTTTAACAGTTGTTTCATAACTGATGAGATTAGAATATAACTGACACTAGATATATATTGTTTGTGTGCAGAAGTAGGTTTGTAGTGTTTTTGCATCATTCCAGTGGACAAATTTTTTGAGATTTGAATTTGAGACGTGTGCTCGTGGTTGTTCAGAGAATCTACTACCAACTCCAAGGTCACGGCATATCGCATCCTTTTCCTCTAATTTGGTCCAATGATTTCCCGACCCAGTAAGTTTGAAATTTCATTTCATTATGTGTTTCAAGGCCTTTTGCTTTGTAAACTATTGTCATGTTCACATGTTCTAGAAGATAAAAAGGTTTATGTTTTTTTTTCACTTGAATTTGATGCTTTTCTTCTCACCGATGAGATATGTTTTGTTAGTAACTAGTGGAGAAATATTCCATTGGTCAAGTTTAGTGCATGTCGAATACACAAGTTGTGTCAGTTAAGGATTTTCTTTGATGAATAGTTTTTCTTTGAGTTGCAGGTATTGTTATTAATCTGATGGATCTTCTATTTTTTTTTGTATAAACTATGTGTGCTTTTTATTTTATTTTTATTAAAGTTCATTCTATTTGAATTGAACTAATGAAATCTGAATTGTTGGTTGTTTCGTTTTTTATCATGTTCTATATTAGAGGGGAATCACATTTGTTTGAGTCGAGGTGACTTTTATAATTGGGAAAAGATTATATGTCATAGTTTAATATGTAGATTGTGTGTTTTGATGAAATGTCTCGTTGAGTTTGTTGTAATTTGTTTCCTTGTTTTTGTAAATGATTAGGTCCAAAAATTTATATAGATACAGTTGTGTAAAGTAGATTTTAGAACTATAAAGTATTTTTTATGAGTTTTTATTAATGGGGCATACAACTTATAATTTATCCACTTTTTAAGTTTGTGGCTAACAGGTACCACTTCTTGTATCAGTTGGACTATCCCTCGTACATTTGAAAATCATGTCCTTGAGTTTCTCCAGTTCCTCAATCAGTGCTGGACTTATTTCTGTATCCTACAACGGATCAACATTATTAGAGTTAAAAAAAAGTATAGTTAAGAGGGTTACCGACATCTCGAGCTTGGAATGTGTCATGAACATCGGTAGGATTCTGGGTAGCAGTGACTCTTATGGAGGTAGAGGCATCCTAGATCTTGACACCTGATCTCCTTGGCTTGAGATCTTCCACTTGGTTCGAGGAGATTGTGGAGCATCAAAGTCCAAGATCCTGGGATGTAAAGGAGTGCTAGTTGCCTCCGTTGGTTTCTTCATCTCATAATTGATATTCTCCATCTCACTCATCAACATTCGGTTGGTTTTCTCTTGGTGTTCCATTTGATTTTTCACCCGAGAAAACATAAGTAAGATCTCATCATTGGGAACCATTACCCGGATCTCGCTATAAGTTCCTGCTCCTGGTTGGTTTGATGTTGTTGTCACAAGACTCTTGCATAGATTGCATTTCTACTCGTTGACGCGAACACTGTGGGAGGTGGTGGAGGCAGAGTGGATCTAGAAGTGGACGAAGTAAACGGAACAAATGGGGTTTTCCCTGAGTCGACATTTTTTGTAAAGCTTTGAAAGGGAGAAATTTAAAATGGATTTTGCTAAGAATCTCAAGATGAAAATACCAACTGTCCTACGGTGAACGTCAAATTGTTTTGACATAAATTACCAAAATAGAATTTTAGAGCCACATTAGTTTGCGAGGTTTGATGTTCAAAGATATGTTGAAAAAATATGCTGAAAAAGTAAACGGTGACTCGGGATGTAACGAGGGAAAGTCCTTGATCTTTAGATAACTCTAGGGATCCCTGACATGAAAATCCTCGGAAGGTGATAGAAGTCACATGCCTTAGATAATTTTATTAATAAGAAAAACGAGTACAATGCTTGGCAGCTTGAGATCGATGAGTGTGAGTATGAGTGATAATCGAGAGAGTCGTATGTGTAAGTGAGCTCAAGCCTCGTATAAATACTTGAATTACATAACAAACTATCCTAAATCTACGCAAGTCTACGTGACCGCTTAGGGGAGACATGGTCCACTGATTCCTCGGGACTTCCTCCGACTTGAAAGACTTGACATAGTCCTTCATAACAATCGAGTAACCTACACACTAGTAATAGTCATGTTAAACACGCGCATAAAAAGAGAACCACCAGAGGTCGAGATCTTCAAAGATCTCGGATATCAAGATCTTCAAAGATATCTTATGTCTAGATTCTATAATATAAAATTTGACCCCTTAACATTTATTATCACCGCAACATTGCACGAGTTTGTATCACACTAGTATAATATACTAGTGATATAATATACTAGTGATATATGATATGTGCGAATATATATATTTACATACAGTTTCTTGGCAGCTGTTTTCTACGGCTCTGAGAAATCCAAGCGATTATGTTCTTAACTGAACTAATCTGCCCTAAATTCCACCACCTGATTCACCCAATTTCCATACTCATATGCATGTAATGGATCTCCATAGGTTTTACCGCCAGGATCTACACGAAGATTTGGTTTTCTTCCAACCCTTACTTCTCCCCCAATTTGATTTCTCCTTCCATCGCAACTTCCGATATTCAGTTTTTAGATATGTGTTTTGTACACTCAGTTGATCGATTCTCAGTCTCACACACAATCAACATCAATTTACAGTTTTAAAGTGAGGTCAATTTTGCGGCACTATGGTTCATACACAGTTTGTTTGGTCTCATGGCGGCAATCAGGTGTTCCTGTGTGGTGATTTCACCGGGTAGGTTGTTAATTTCGACTTTTCGAAACTTCTCTTACTCGAATTTACGTTAAATTGTAATGCGATTGCCGATTAGTTGTGTGTGATTGTGTGTAATTGTGTGAAGGTGGATTAAGTATCATCAGATGGTTCCTGTTGAAGGATCGTCTACAACTTTTACGACGATTTGTGATCTTCCGCCTGGTTTGCACAAGGTATGATCGAATTACAGAGTTTGTAGTTTTTTTACTGGAGTTTTGATGTGTTGATTGTGAGTTTACTGTATGTTTGGGGTAATTAGACTGATAGTGAGCTTTGTGACCTAATTGGACTGAATAATTTTATGTTTTGGGAATGAAGTTTAAGTTTCTGGTTAATGGAGTGTGGAGGATTGATCATCAACAGTTGTTTAAAGAAGATGAATATGGAATGAACAACATTGTTCTGGTTGGTGATGGTCTACCAGTCATGGATATTGATGATCACAATCATGCTGATAATGTGAGTATTCATCATTTGCTTTGTTTGTTTCTTATGGTGTTTTATTTTACTTGCATGTTTTGTATTTCGGTTTACTTTATTCGTCCTATGTAAATCACTTTAGCTTCCTTTATGCCTTATGGGAAGGTAAGTCTCCAAATGAAAGTTACTTGGGTCATGCGGTATACATGATTATATACATGATTACATTGTGTGAGCATGAGGCTTCCCTGCCATGTTAGCTCACGGTCACGGGAACACCATGACAATGTCTCGTGAGGCTTCCGCGAGCGGTAGCGCCGTGACTGGGCTCACGTTGTTGACCATTGGGAGAAAGTTTTGGCTGTTTAACGATCAATTGAATTAAAAATAATAATTAAAAGTTTTAATATTTTACCTATTAAACAGCCTATTTATTTTCTTATTTTCACACAATTCACGCTACCGGTCACTCCTCACTAGGTATAACGTATGCTAATGAGTGAGCACTTTGTCCATGTGGCGCCTATGTAGGAGTGGTCACCGGCTATTCCTCACTAGGTATAACGCTTGCCCTTGGGGTGGGGGGAGTCATCACTCCCCTCTCTCTTCCTATTCACATTCTCACTCATCCATGTAGGCGCCACATCAGATTTTTCTTATCCCCTCAATAGCTCATTAACTCTCATTCGAAGGTGTTAATACCCCTCACGGCTCACGCCTCTCATTCTCCTCATTCACACACTCTCTCTCCTTATCCACCAATTAAAAAACAAAACTAATTAAAATTTAACAAATGAAAAGTAAAGAAAGAAGGCTTTCTCTCTCCTCTCACGATCGGCACCACCCTCACGAATTACCTCCTACCTTACCATCACTCAAGAGGGTGGAACGGACAGAACGGTGTTGATTTGCGGTACCCAAAGCCATGTGGGCTTGTGCCTTGTCGTGTAGAGGGCACTCCGCCCAGCCTTGGGGTGTCTGCTTGTGCCATTTGGAACTGATTATTTTTTAGCTTCTAGTGTTTTGATAGCCTACTTCTGCTTATGATTATTTGATTATTTAGCGGTCAAACAATGAGTTTGACATTAGTTGCAACAAAATTGATTATCAAATAGAGTATAATATCTTATATGCTCTTATTTTACTGTTATTTTACCTGTTACGTCGTTACACAATCAGAATTTGCCAAACACTCAACACCATAGGAAGTGATCATGACAATTTCAAGCAACCGAATCACATCCAAATCCTATTCCCGGCACCGTGTTTATCACTACTAATTATCTGATTCTGATTATTCAATAGCGAATATCCAAAACACGGATCTGGGACTTTACATTGACGATACTCTGGATATTTAACAAAAACATAATTTTTATGGCATGAACAGAGTAAGAAAACAAATGACATTTTTCTTTGTATGCTAATTTTTAGGCCTTAACATCAATCAGTTTTCCTCATGAACCTCTGCTACCATTAAGGGCTGAAGATATAGAAACAACCCGTAATCGTTTATCTCAGCATATGTCATCTCACACAGTGTATGAGTTGATTCCTGATTCAGGCAAGGTTCGAATCCCTTCCTTCCCTTTATATATGTTTTGTGCTATAAATTACCTTTTTTGCCATTTGCCATTTTGACCATTTCAATTGTGATGTTTTTTCTTCTGAATATCAGGTATTTGCATTGGATGCAAATGTGAGCGTCGAAGAGGCCTTTCTAGTTATGCATGAAGAGGTGCTACAACTTAATTGCCAATACAGTAGATTTTACTCACATATAACAGAATTTGTGTCTTGGTTTAGGGTGGCAATTGTCACCCATTTTCTTATTAATGTGTCAATGTAGGTTCTGGTTTATTTCTAACAGTTAAAAAAATAGCTCAAAAAGGAGACATCATATTTAATGCATAAGATTTCCTATAATTTTATTCAGTAAGTTAGATTCTTACTGGAATAATATATTTTTTGTAATTGTATCTGACACACTAATGGCTTATAAAATGTCATCTTTTTCTGAATCCCGCAGTCCCAGCCAGACCAGTTTCATCCTGAACAATTTTTTATCATTTGGACAAAAAGTAATTTGGTGTCATATGATCTGACCTTACATTGACATACTTTAGATTCTATCAAACATAAATTGTAAACTGTAACTAGTAATCTAATTATAAATGTATAAATTGTAAAAATAATTTACTGAATCCCTGCATATATTTCTCATTATTTTCCTTTCTTCAGGGCCTCTCTGTTGCTCCCCTTTGGGATGAAGCTAGTCATCAGATTACAGGGATGCTAACCGCATCCGATTTCATTTTGATTTTGATGGAGGTATGATACACATTAACACACCCTTATTTGGTAAGGTATTAATCTGAAGTACGTACTTGCCCATTTTCGTCTTTGCAAAGTATTGCTAACATGATTTTGGGTTAATGGTCAATCAGTTTTCTAATATAGTACAAATGCCATCACTTTTTCCACTGATAATATGTACTTCAATCTTCTTGCAGTTACAAAGAAAACACGTGATGGTTGCAAAAAACGTGCTTGAATTATCTTCAATCTCTGCTTGGAAGGAAGGAAAACTTCAACTTCAAAGAAGGCCTTTAATCAAGGTAACAATCTTTTTACACTACAAAGAACATGTATATTTTTAGGGGATGCACTACAATGACAAATTCTTTTTATAAAGTTTTTTTACATTTCAAAACGCTACAAATATCTTTTTCAAGTATTTAGATGCATGATCTGTAGAATATCAAATATTTCCAATGATGTAAATGTTATATAAAAATTACGTATATGCTATGATTTTTTAAAGTTTCCAACTTTTTTTAAAACACAGGTTGATCCTGATGAGACCCTCAATGCAATTGCAATTAGCATCTTGCAGAATCACATTTCGACAGTTCCTGTGCTTTATGTTGCACAAAATTCAACTTGTCCACAATTGCTCCATGTTGCTTGCCTAGGTGGACTCTTAAAACGTAGGGTTTAAATTTCTTTACCATTTACAAAAAATTAAGTTTTTGTGTTAACATGTTCTGATTTATCTTTACTGTGAAAATATAGATATTCACAGGCATTTTGAACACCGCATCAGCTATTTGCCTCTTCTTCAACAACCAATTGGCTCCCTACCAGTTGGTAGCTGGATCAGAGGTATAGGTGGTGCACGGGAGTTACTAACTTTACCTGTCCATGAACTTCTAAGTGATGCTTTCAAATTGTTATTAGATGGTAAGTAACTAAGTATAAATTCTCCATTCTACAGCAGATGCGGGAAGGTGGGGGGGGGGGGGGGGGGGGGGTTGGATAAAGGTCAAATTGAGGTGTTATTTCTATTAAAATTGGGTTCTACTAGTAACGGGTCATTGTTTGTACAGGTCGAGTGAGGTTGATTTGTCCTTTCCTAACGATTTTTATTTAATGAATGTGTTAATTATATGTTATATCTATTAAAAGTAGACTTTGGCTGATTTCAACCCTTTCGAGATAAAATACAACCCTAATTGACCCACTCATAAGTAAATTGACCCATTCAAACTGTTTGAGATAAAACATGACCCGAAATTGACCCGTTCACACCATTCGTCTGTCCCATACATCTGTTCACATGTTCTTTGTGGTTTGTGGTTTTCGTTGTGCGTTCAATATCTCATTGTTTCTTAATCTTTTGCAGAACATATAAGCTCGGCCCCTGTTGTTGATAATAAAGGAGGCCTTGTTAACATTTTCTCTAGAAGGTAATTTGTTACGGTCTTTGACTACTCAACTGAATTCTTATAAATATTAACAAAATACACTAGATTATATTTGATTAAAACCTGTGTGTTATTCAGTGACATCACTTCATTTGCAAAAGGCAATGTATATGCTCGTATCCAGCTTGATCAAGCAACCATAGCTCAAGTAAACCTTGCTCACAAATCTCATGTAGACTATTAATATAACATGTAACAAAATAGGCCGGGTGGGTGAGTCGAGTTACGGTTTAAAACAGTTAGTTCTTTAATTTTGATCAAAACAGTCGCTTACACTTTTTTTAGTTCATTATTTCTGACTTTTGTAAATAGTTTATTCGCTGAATATGATTAGAAAACATTTTAATAACCAAAGTAATATTTCTTTCATCAAAACTGATTTAGGAGCTTCTTGAAAACACTTTCGACAACGCTGAATCCATTCAGCTCGTTTCCTTATAATTGAATCTTTTAGCCCAACCTGCTTGACCCATTTGAAAGAAAATCTGAACCAAATCGATGGATCAGAGCTGACACGTCTAACTGATATCAAGTTTTATCTTCTCTTTTTCTAATTATGTTTCCTGGATTCTTAATAGTTAATAAGAAGGATTTTATTCCTTGATTCAGGCACTGCAACTGGTAGACAAGAAAGCTCGTTCCAGATTTGGGATATGCACACGATCTGATAGTTTATATCATGTCATAACACTTCTTTCTAATCCAGGTATGTATTTCCATCTAAGCATGTAGGTTACTAGTTCTAAAAGCAATATTGGGTTAGTTCTTATAAAATGGGCCACACACCATTCATGATTCATAGTTTCAACAAACATTTATCATGATTTACCAATTTAACAAATAATTATATCAAAATCTACTCAAATATGAATCCTGATGCTGCTTGTTTATTTGAAAATCTATCATTCCAAACTAGTTGTGTATATTTGGTGGCTGGTGGCATCAAAGGTGGCAAAATAGACGGGTTGGGTTGGGTAACTAGTCAAACTGAGTTTGAGTTTGACTCGAATATGTAAGTTTTGACAAGTAGTCGGGTCGGATCAATCCATATACGCTCTTGGCCTTTTATTTTCTTGATTTATATAAATTACTATTGATTACTATATATTTACAGTGATAAAGTTCTAAGATAAAACCGATTGATAATTATATACTTTGTGAATACACTTAGGGTGAAGCTAGCTTTTGAGTGTTCACTCATGAATCATGATAACCCGAATTAGCTTGTTTATCTATAAACGGGTCTAAATTACCACCTTTAGATTTATTGGACATTCTTAATCTCCATTTGTTTTTATGATATCCAACCCATATTTGCTCTAAACGTTATCGAATCTGCCCGTCTTTGTGACAGAGGTGCGGCGTGTAGTGGTAGTTGAAGCTGGCTCCCAACGCGTGTTAGGGTTAATCACATTGAGGGACGTATTTTCTCTCATATTTAGAGACCTCTGTTAAATTATATTGTGTCATTCTATGTTAGGTTTATATTTCAAGAACAATGGATAGATGATTTGTTGTTGTAATTACATTACATTTAATTATGTCGGGTTATGGTATTTAATGCAACTCCATTGTCATTTTGGTAAAATATGTAGTATCTAAATATTGACAGTTCATTTGTGAACTTGCAAGTTACAAATTTACGAAACCATGCCAGGACCCGGCTGGTTAAAAACCTGTCCGGTGGTTCTAGCTGGGTCTTAGTGGTTTAAAGAATCGTTGGTTTCGGTCATGGTTTTTCTCGAGTCTATATCTATATGTAAGGAGTTGATCCGATTCTGGCTTGGTCTTAGTGGTTCAAGTAATCGGCGATATGAAATGAGACGAAACGGTTCAAAATCAATATCGATCAACTTCATCTAAGAATTCGGTTAAAAATGAACTTTTCTTTGTTGAATTCTAAAAAAAATGATGTTTTGTATCGGCTAAAATGTATTATGTACTTGAAGTTGGTTAAAATGTATTATGTACTTTGAAGTTGGTTGGCTAAGTAACAAATTACTCCAAACTTGACTAAAGTTCCTATATATCTTAGACTTAGTTTAGTTGTTTTTAGGGCATTTAATTATATATACATATATAATTTTAGGGACAATGGGTCTTACGGTGTTACTGGAGGGTCACCTCTTGTTGGACTCAGAGACTGAGTTTGTTGCGGGTCATGATGTGTTGAAGGATGAATCCGACAAAATTGCTAAACACGAGAAAGTTTGTCTAGAGAATCAACAAGTGTTTATCTCTTCTGCCTTTGATACATTTGACTTCCTAGCCTCGGAGGTCGTAGAATTTCTAAACGGGGTTCAATGGGTCATGAATAGTAATTCCACGACCCCTAAGACCCCAAACTTTGTTATTAGTAGGATCGGTTTTGCTATCCAAAAGAGGGTTGCGACGCAACTTGTTGCCTGGTTATCCAACCGCTTTATTGTAAATGTTTTGGATCTTATTAATATATATTCAGTAAATTACTATGTTTGCTTAAAAAAAATATTTATATAAAACTAATAAACATTTATTTTTGTGTGAAGTGTATAAAGTTTCAAACATGCTATACAAGTTTTCTTTAGGGTGAGGGTATATGTTGGACAATTTCCTGAATGTAATAAGATAAACATGACAAAAATCTAATGCTTACATGATAGTCTAGTAACCACAATCATGCTGGTAAAAGACATCTTAATCCTGATCGAGTTTCCGTTTTAGGTATACCAGGGGATGGTGAAGGTGGGAGTAGCCCATGATTCTAGATAGGCAGAGAGAGAGAGAGAGTCGCGAGTTGTGATGGAGATCAGGGTGTTGATTCTCTGTCTAATGATATCTGTATATACACCCAAGGAGAAACTCTATTTAGTTTTGGTAAAGGTAATCACGTCTATCAAGTTAATACCAATTAGGAAACATAGGGTTAATTAAGTCAATGATTACATAAGATAAATGATTACGTGGGCATATAAAAGACGGGTCCAACATTCTCCCACTTGGTAGAGTGATCATTTATAATGAGTTATTAGGAAAGTCTAATCATATATTAATACTCATTTTAGTTCTAAACCAAAACTGTAGCAATAGAATTAATTATCCAACTCAAGACACCCATTAATCATACTACAATCCCAAATCTAAAACTCAACTTAATTTTATAATCAAATTGACAATTGAGCCCTTACCGTTGGTTTATATATAAGTTGTCTATATGTCTTTAGACATGCATAACATATTTAGAGACATATAAATCTAAACGAACGAGGAACAATTCATAACTAGTCATTCACTCATTCATAGTACGATATGTAGTTATGCATGATCATCAGTAAATCCCGTCTCTATTATGAACTCTTAGAAAAAAGACTTATGGGTATAGACCGTTAGTTATAGGATTCTTAAGAATATTATGAATGTTTTCAATATTGTTCTTAAACGTTTAATAATCTTGTATCGAATATTTTATACAGTTCCGCTCAAAATATTACTGTTCAAGAAATTGGGTTAGTTGATTTTATCATCAACAAGTCTTCAAAATGTTACTTATTTGGAGTTACTGGATTATGAGTTCACTGATAATTTTTTAACAACGTTTAGTGATAAATTATCATGTCATGATAATTGAGGTTGTTCTTATTAGTTTTTTATGACTCATCCATGAGATAAATCTGTGTGTAGACATAAGGATATACCCCAAAGTTGACACTTTGTTTCCTTTTAGTACAACAAAGTCAAAATTAGAAATAGTCAACCACTTTTTAAATTCCTCACTTATTCTATAGTTCAAATTACATTATTTCGTTTCTTATAGATATTAAAATGCCATCTTAGTTGCTTTTACAATGAACTAAACTAGAATTGTATTTACATCATTCTAGTCTTTCAGCAATGTAGGCAATATCTAAACGGGTACAGTCTTGAATATACATAAGGCTTCCAACTAATGAAGCATAAAAATAAATCTTATTTACCTATTTGAACCTCCATAATCTCCTAACTTACTAGATTTGCAGACCGAGAGCAATGTTGTATGTTGTAATGTGTGAACACACAGTTAAGCCTTATGAGACTAATATATAGTACCAGTGTTGTCGAATGTCGTTACAATGTTACTCGGGCATCCAAATCTGACATCTACGTTGACGATCTAGCTAAATCCTAACATCCGTTCTTGTCACTTCGCTGTTTATGCATATATAGGTAGACAAAGGGCTTAACACCCTAGAGTCCGCACGAGGCTGGTGAGAGGACACCCCGAACGCGGTCATCCAAGACCATATATATCCAAAATGGTCGAACCTAGGTATAAATATGCACACTCTTCCTGGAATATGGAACAAACACATGGACCGTACATCCATACATACATTACAATTATTGGATGACTGAGACTGTATTTGCTTGGATGACAAACTAGAGTTTATCACAAGACATTCAAGTGGGCCCGAACAAAACAGCCGTTGAAGCAAGAATAAAAATGCTCAATATGAACGACACTTGACGGTCACATTACACCTACACAAACAATCAAAATATTTGAAGAAATTACAACTTTACCAAATATTTGAAGAAATTACAACTTTACCACCGTGCCATCCTTTGAAAACTAGGATTATAGAGGATTATCTCCTAAAATTAGTTAATAATCTGTTATTTAAAAACCCTAATTCGAACTATTGAATCATGTTTTGGAGTTTATGACTTGTGAGGATACGGGAAACCAGAAAAAGAAACCCTCACTAGAATTTTATCCCCTTTTCCATCACAGCATTTTGTCTCTGACACATTCAAACCCTAGATTCACGATCCACTTTATTCATTCATATATAATACATATGTGTACAGGACCTTCGAATGGGTGGAGCAGAGCTCGAGGATTAGTGGTGAAAACACTAGTTTTAATCGGAGGTGCTCTTTTGGTTAAGCGATTGACGAAATCCACCACTCGTTGGGACCATGCTCGCATCGTTTCTCAGTCTATCGCCGGCGAAAAGGTGTGAGAATCGTTGTTTTTGTTCTTTTCACAAAGTTGAACTGGTTTGTTTACGAGAAATTGGAGGTTATTGTTGTTGAATTTCTGTTTTCTTAGTTAACAGTAGCGATGCCTATCTTCTGTTTATTGTTTTCTGCTTTCGTTTTTCTAAATTTCGCACTCAATTTGCAGTTCTGTTGAATTTTTGTTCCCTTAGTTAACAATAGCGATACCTATCTTCTGTTTATTGTTGTCTGCTTTGATTTTTCTGAATTTCGTACTCGATTTGCAGTTCTCTAAGGAACAAGCGTCTAGAGATCCGGATAATTTCTTTAATCTAAGGTATTACTTGTTTTCTCGCACAATTCATCAATTGAATTGATTTGTTATGATCTTTTTTAGGGCGGTAGTTGGATTATATTGTTTTAAGTTTCTTGGGAAATGTAAGGTTAATATTTGTTTGTTTGTTTTATTTTGGTACCTGACTGAATAACAAAGCATATCTTGCTCATTGAATCATTAAACCCTCAATTTAGTTGTGAATTTGAGCTGAAAAAGGCTTAAAACTTATTGATAATGTGGACTTCTTTATTGGATATTGTTAGATGGCTTTGCTGCCCAGCTGCAGATATGGTGGATGGATCGAAGGTTTTATATTTTGAGCAAGTTAGTATACTACACAGAAACTACAATTTTTGTATTTCCCGATATCTCAATTTATGTTGTTATGTAATATTTAAGTGTTCACTTTTGTGTTTTTCAGGCATTTTGGAGAACTCCTCACAAGCCATTTAGACAGGTATACTACTTGGGTTTTTTTCACTGACTGAATTACTGCTAAATTCTGGTTTGGTTGTGTTATATACATATATCTCCCTTCCTTTGGGCATGCTTATTTATGATGTTTCTGCTAGGAAATTCGACTTAACCTCAAATTATCCACATTTGACATAACTTAAACCATCTACATGTAACCCAGTTCAAACTTCAAAGGACATTTGATTTGTGCTTAGATTGCATAATAGCATCCAGTCATCTATCATATCTTCGAAGTCATTTTAAGACCAGAGAGAGCTAAAAACATAGCGGATTACACAAATTACTGTTATCTTTATTCTATATAGAGAGTGTGAGATTTGTTATTATTATATTTTAGCGCGAGTTGAGGGGGACTCTTCTTAATGGAATTAAAGCATTTTGGATTGTGAGGAAAGGTCACCTAAAAGCTGGGTTAATAGTTGAGATCTTTTGTTTCCATTTTCATTGTTCACTTCTTTATTATATCACGAAGCTATACAATCACAAAAATGACTCCCATTTGAGTGAAAGAAGATAAACTATCTGGATTTTGTTTTCTGGCCATGTGTCCATTGCTTTCGTCTACAAAAGATCTGTCTGTTAATTAATTCTGACAGCTGACTCATTGCAGAGATTTTGTATGGTGAAGCCTTGCCCAAAGGAGATGAGATGCGATGTTGAGGTATGTGATAAGACAATATCATTTTTTCTTTCCTTGCAATTTTAGGTGGATTATTAGCCTAGTTTCAAAAATGTAGTAATTTCTTTCCAGGATGCCCCAAATAGTCAAATACAACACTATCTGTTTAAAGATGGTTTATTATGGAGTTAATTTCAGTTTTTCAGTATACTAATATTTTACAAGATGTGGCTTAAATTTTAGGGATTATAACTTCTATGGTTCTCTAAGAGTGTAAGTATATTAATAATAACAGCCATCAATTATATTTATTGTGTTCAGTTCAGTACATATGCCATTAGGGATGCAGAGGAGTACAAGAATTTTTGTGACCGCTCAAGGGACCAGCGTCCACTGCCTGAAGAAGTAATCGGGGTAAGATTCACTTCAAACGCTTTGTAATCTTAATTTAATCAAACATGTATACTTTTTTATAAGAGTTATTCGTGGAAAGTCCTATAATTTATGCCTGTTGTTTCAGTAACTGTTTTGGTGTTAAAATCAATTATGAGTGTTTCTTCTATGGTCTGTTTTATCCATCTTGAAAGCTTCATTCTGTTTTTGAAATTACTATCATTCAATCTTAATATTACATGCCCTACAAAGCTTAAGTTCCTTTTTTCATATTGGTCTACATTTCAATGTTTGACCCTAGTACCCTACACTTGGTTTAATAAAGTACTAGACTGTTATTTTAATGTTTAGAACACCAATAAATAATTACCGAATAGGAAATCTTATAGACCAAAAATCAATAGCCTAAAAGTTCACAAGAACAATACTTTCTTTCTGCATTATTAGTCGATTTCTTTTCTTGTTTTAACTCTTTTATTATGAATAGTTGCCAAAATCACATGCCTTGTCAAATAGTAAGTTATGAAATCAATTGATATGTTTTTTCTAAGCTTACAATATTGTTAAACATGTAGGATGTAGCAGAACATCTAACAACCATACATCTTAACCGTTGTGAACGAGGGAAACGATGCTTATACGAGGGTTCAACCCCACCTGGTGGCTTCCCCAATTCATGGGTATTTAACTTAAACCATGCAATCCTTTTGTTTTCATTTCAAACATATTGTTTGCAATTGCATAAACACTTAATCGTTCACACAACTTTTTAATTTTTTTCCTAGCAGAATGGTGCTTCATATTGTACCTCGGAACTAGCCGTCTTGAAGAATAACGAGATCCATACATGGGACAGGGGTTATGATGATGATGAGAAACAAGTTAGTTTTCTATACTAATTCATTATCTCACTCAATAGAAAAATTTATGTTTGAACAAATTATATATGCATTCATCATATAGTTGGCAAAATTGACATGTTTTGATAATAAGTCAAACCCTCATAAGCTAAATCGGTAATGTGGTAATCTTTTGCAGCCAATCAACCCACCCTCCAAGACTCTATGCATATCTTCTAATTTTATAAATAATTAATATATTTAACATGATTACAAAAACCATGTATTCAAACAAAATGTTATTTGTTTATAAAAATACTGTGTTGTTTTATGAGTTTTTCAAGAGATTTTACTGGGTATGCTTGTATTTGTTTACAAATCTAGAAAGTTATAAAAGTGCATTTAAACGACTGCTTTTACAATTTTCCCCGTTTGACCTGTTTTGAACAAACTACGAACAAATCAACTCACTTAGTCACTTTCATGTAAATTTGTTAAAATTGTAATACATATTTCGTCGTGTTGCAGGTTTGGGGGGTGAAAAACGGTCCTTATGAATTTAAGCCTGCACCAGGACCTGCAACTGGAGCTGGACCTGCTTCTACTTCTGTTGATATGCTATCTCCTTTAAATTTCCCTCTCTCTATTGGTAAGAGGATAGAAGGTTCCTTTGTTCTGCAAGAATAATCTCGTGTTACTTTATCTACAATATATAGTCTACACAATGCACATTCTATTCTTTTTGTATTTCAAGTATAGAAAAAGTAGTCTCCTTTGACATATATAGTTTTGGCTGCAAATGAGTTGGGGTGATGATTCTTCTTGATGCAAGCTTAAATAGCTCAAAAATTCAAATTACAGTTAAAGAAGCTCGTGTTGATCTTGTCTTAGAGATATACTCGGTAAGCTCTGTGGCGAGAACTTGAATTTAAGTTGATGCATGTTTTGAGTAGGGTGTTTAATAGTTTATATCCATTGAAACTAACCAAACTGCTCAAAATTGGCTGGTTTGAGATTTATAGGGTTCGGTTTCAACGGTTAAAACGGTTTGATCGACTGTTTGGAACTTGAAAATGGTCATGTAAACCAAACTGGCTGATTAACTTTTTTTTTTTTACTTTTTCCTTTTTTTGGAATTTGTAGCTGTGTTTGTGTTATATACAGCAACCATCTTTGTCATTTCTAAATTATTTAATAAAAAATTATCTGAAACAAAGGTTCAGATTGCCAAAAACACAAGCAAATCTGCTAAAACTGTGGTCCAGACGGTGTTTGTGTTGGTGGTAATTGGGGTGAACAGTTGAGATATCTATGTCTAAAGTTGGAGGGTTTAAACTTTATAAAAACGTTAATATTTATTTCTTAATGATAAAAAGAAATTCTTACTCTAAAACTTTCAACCATATTATTTATAAAATTAAATATGCTATGTGAGGGCTACGTTATGGACCAATCCTTATCAGGAAAAGAACAAAATACGAGTAAGATATACATGTTCGAAAGTGTGGGTTTGGACTTTAGGATAGGCGGAGTGGGTACAAAAACCCATCGGAAAACCCTCGGCATAGTCATCGGCAAATACCCCCCCCCCCCCCTCCCAGCAAAAAAAAAAAAAAAAATCGGCAAAAGAGCCCTAAACGTAACTTTTTAATTCAATCTCCCATCATAAAAACAAAGTTTGTCATTCTGCAACCACTCCTACCAAAATAAACAATTCTACAAAGTTTTTCTCTCTCCTAGTGTCTTGATGTGATTGGTTTATTTTTTTATAGAATTTTTACATTCTATAACCACTCCTACCACTCTTATGAAAATTAATATTTAGAAAAGTGTTAAAGATTTACTAGTCAAAATTAATTATTAAGACGTTTATAAAACTCCTACAAATTAAACTAACAGCTACCTAACAACGACGACTTAAAGACAGAAGCTCGACGACTTAAAGACAAAAGCTGGCTATATAGGAATATGATGACATGTGGGATGGCTTTGCTAGCGACATGGGTATCGTGACAACTTCTTATTAATTAACATGTTTTTTTTTTTAAATTACGTACGTTAAAGGGATCGGATTTGCTGCGATGGCAGACTTGATGTTGTTTTTGTTGTATGCTTAGAGTTAAATGTGTATACAGAGAGTTCTAGAAAAGTATGTGTTGTTCTTGTAAAATTAACCGGGTTAGAGCTGTAGGTCCGGAAATTTCCCAAACACACGATATTTCTATCACAAATGAGTGCGGAATCCTTAAATGTGATTGATTCAAGAAACAAGATGAAGAGAACACAAGAATACGATGATTAAACCAATAAAAACTTGATCTTTGCACACAAGAAAACTTGTCGGGTACAAAAACAGAAAATCGTAAACTCTATCTCTCGGGTTTACGATCGTAATCTCTAAAGGATCGTAAACACTCTTGGCTGCCTCTCTCCATCGTAATCAAGCAACCCTAAATGAGGAGGTCTAGTGGGGTTTATATAGCCACCCCATTGGGTTTACTATTGGGCCCCTTGTGGGTCATAAACCCAATAGTAAACCCAAGCCCAATCATAAACTAGCCTAAATACAATAATCAAACTAGCCTATGATCCTAATTAAACCCTCTAAGCCCAGCCCAACTTATTTAATATTACAAGCCTCATAATCTAGCCTCTACAATCTTCCCCTAGGCTTGTGATATTAAATGTCTTCGATCTTTGAAAAAATTCTTCTTGACTGGCTGGCATAGATGCTGATGAAGATTCTTTCCGCAGAAATCTTCGAAGGGGTTTCATGACGGGCACTTGGGACTTCCTCTTGATCAGCATCAGCTTGAACTTCTTGAAATGAACAAGCAATGAAATGGAGGACTCTCATTGACTTGCTTCTTGAAAGAACTGGTTCTTGCTGTATCTTCGGTAACTGTCTTGAATCTCCAAAACAATTAGAGGTTAAATTTTGGAAACCCCTAACTGTGAAGAACTTGATTATTGAACTTGGATCTTCATGATCTCTGACTGCTCTCTGCATCACTTTCTTTTTCAAAGATTGACTTGAAATCTTCAGCTTCCCCTAAACTTGTGAGCATTTTCTTTGAAAAAACTTTTGAAGCTTTTGGATACTTGTAAAGATACCAACAACTTCCCCTGAACAGTTGCTTTTCAGATGGAAGTCTTATCCGGTTGGTTCTTTAACTTGAGCAGCAGCAACATCTTTCTATCATCAACATGTCTGACACACATTTGAAAAAATATACACTACCAGACATGTGATGACTGGTCTTTGGGTTAGGAGGTAATTATCATCTGTTCAGTTGATTCAAATTAACATAAGTTTAACCAAAAACCCTAATATAGATTACGGGTTTTCTATAAAACTTCCCATGAACCCAAAGACCTCTAAAGACTTCCCCTTAGCTGATAACTTCCCCTCAGCTAAGGACTTCCCCTGAGATAATACATATTATCTTCGAGTTCCCTTCAGATACTATGTATTATGGAAGTCTTTTCATTAGATAATAAGTATCATCCTCGAGTTCCCTTCGGATAGTACTTATTATCCTCCCTCCTTCCCCTAAAAATTTGTCAAGATCTGACGGAGGAAGTCTTTTCCATTAGATAATAAGTATCATCCTCGAGTTCCCTTCGGATAATACTTATTATCCCATACTCCTTCCCCTAAAAATTTGTCAAAATCTGTCGGGGGCATATTGTCATGCATTAAAACCCATGAAAACCACATTTTGACTTCTCAAATCAACCTGGCCAAGACGAAAACACACTAAAAAGAACTTAACGACTCACACACAAAAGATAAAAACTAAACAAATACTTACCAAACCAAACATGAGAAAGTTTACAAGGGATCAAACCGTATGAATCTGACTGAGGAACCCTTTTCAGCTTCAGTTACTTGACTAGTCCAGGTGATTGCCGGTATGTTTGTCCGCTTTAAACTCAAACCCGTTTAATCCCAACCGAATGCGTCATGCTTAATATACTACATTATTACCGTCATGTTTAATTGTCCCCACACCCAAGCGTACACAGCAAAACCTACCCAACCTCAGAGTTTATTGAGGATTCACAAACCCCCAACTTGAGGAACCATGCAACCCCGACTATGACTACCACTTATTTTCATTAACCATCAGTTGGTGATCAGGTCGGCCGCTAAGCACGCAAGGAAGACCAACTGAGTGATTATTTTTCATTTTCTTTTCTTTTTCATTATTTTTTTTTCATTTCTTTTTCTTTTCTTTTTCTTTTCTTTTTATTATGTGGTGTAGTCATGACAGCAGAGACATGGCGTGTGAGAGAGTGAATACTAGGTAATTACCACTCTCAACCCATTTTTGTCGGGACTCAGTCTTTTAAACCATGCAACCTAGGATGGGAAACTAAACATATATATCTTTTAAGTTCACAGCACTTTCATTGGAGGTCATAAGTTTAGGTCGAGCCTACCGAACATATCATCGTGGAGCTTGCCTTTCACTTCCGCCTTACGCGTGTCAGCCATCTCCAACCCGTGCATTCAATTTACTTCCCCTAAACTTCTCAAAAACAAGACACAAACAATTAAACACAAACAATTAAAAATTGTAAAGCACACTATTTTTGAGGGGTCAACATTTTCATCTTTTCCATTTCTTCCCCTTGCTTTTTGATTTTTAATGTCACAATTTTGTGAACATCATTTTTTCATTTTTTTTTTTAATTATAAACAATAAAGATAAAACACACAAACACACTTAAAGGAACAAAACACAAAATTTTGACAGATATCTGGCCAAGCTAACTTTCAAAGTAATGATTTGAAAATTTTTGAAAAATAGGGTTTCATGACATGCACACTTCATTGCATTTGAAGTCAAACACTTAATCAATCAATTGAAAATTTTAGGAAATTTGGTTTGACTCAAAACACCCTTTGCCGCTTCATTCACACAACCAAGTTAAGAACAGTACCTTTCGTGCTGATTTTGACATTTTACCTCTCAAAGAGAAATACCTTTCATTGTATAGATATCTTGTCATGACATGAAGATACGTCTCCTAAACTGTGCCTGGAACAATCACTTACCAACAAACAACTTAATAAAAAAAATGTTAGTGATAATCCTCCTTGATCGTTCCTGCACACAGTGAGAGATTAGTTAGCTAATAGTACCCAGGCCATTGTTTTTCTGGGTACTCCTGAGGAATCAATGAATGAAATTTCTTTTAAAAACATTCCTTTTGAAATATCAGGAAGTTGGGATGATTCGGTTGTAGCTGCCTTGACTTTTGGCTTCCAAATTCCAGGTGATTTAACATTTGTTTTAGTCACTTTTGGAGTTGTGACCTTAGGTATTTCAACCTTCTTCATTTTAGATTCACTTTTCAAAACAGTTTTTGTTTTAGTCACCTTTTGAGTTGTGACTTTAGGTATTTCAACCTTCTGCATTTTAGAAATATTTTTCAAAACAGTTTTAGTTACCTTGGGAGGGGTAACTTTGGGTTTTTCAAGTTTTGATTGCTTTGAAAATGGTTTCATCACCTTTTTCTGAAAATTTTGGTAACTTGGAAAGCTGTTGTTTTGATTTAAAGATTTTCTTTCAGCTTTGGCAGCGCCCCAATGTTGATCAGAGGGTTTAACCTTAGGAGTAACAGTCTTCATTGCCTTAGGTTTCTGCACCATCATCGGCTTAGACTTCACAGACTCCTGAGATGAAACCCTTTGACTTTTTGGAAAGTAGGGTTCATAGGGGCGATAAAGACAGTTTCTAGCAATATGACCAGCGATGCCACAATTAAAGCAAGTCTGCTTCTTTAGATAGAAGTCAGACGTGTACCCATTTGTCTTTGGTGGCTGATATGGAGCTGGTTTGCTCTGTGTCTGCCTCCTTGGTCCATTTGCTGATCCAAGATTGACTCTTGGCTGGTTCCTCGAAGCATGTGTCGAACCTGTCTTAACCGTCTTTGTGCTTCCTTGATTCGTTGACGTTGAAGCACCATTCTTGCAATTACAACAACAACTGCATGATCCAACTGAAGAAATGGGAGACACAGCCACTCCCTTGAGTTTTTCATTCTTCACCACAGTTGTTAACTTCACACTTGGATGCTTAATGGTGATCTTTGGCTTCTCAACTTTGGCTTCACCGACCACTCCATCAGTTATTCCCTTGAACTTGGAGGAGAAGGATGGTAAGTCATACCCAACATCTGGTTCTTGGTCAAACATAGATCCAGATGTCATAAAGATCTTCCCCCCAGGTCGTGTCGTCAAGATCACCTTTTCCCTTTTGATTTCGTCAACAACTTTCAAGCATGGGGTTTCAATTTTAGGGTATGGTTTCAACTCTATCCCAGCTTCATCAGACTTAGAGTTGTGACACCTGTCATATCTCTGACACTCAGCATCATTGTCTGATATATCTTTTACTCTCCCTTCACCATAAGTCATGTTTGCTTCATTATCAATTTCCTCTTGAGTCAATGGTGTAGTTCCAACCAAAACACTATCAATAGGCGGAGCAGCTTCTTTATAATCTGACTTGGTTCGTTCAACTTGATCCTCACTAAGAAGTATTCCTATAATGTCTCTGGGAACTGGTGGAGGAATAATGCTGTTTGCAGCCAAGGCCTTATCAGTCTTTTCTGATCCAAATCCAGGTGTGTGTTTCCCAACTTGACCAGTCACCACAGCATGTGACAATTCCTTTCCAGCTTCAATCATTCGTTTGCTCCTCATTTGATTCATATCAAGCTTAACCTGCATCTCATTGTTCTTATGCTTCAGGTCATCTATCTGCTTACTTAGCTCAGCTATCTCTAACTTAGCGTTGTCATACAAATAGGCGTTCTCAGTTGCAAGGTTCTTATATTTTGTTATATCTAATTTTTGAGCTTTAACCTTCTCTTCGTTCTTTTGCCATCTACCCTTAAATGAGCTCTTCTCGCATTTTGTCTCAAACAATTCTGACTGAAAATTTCTACACATTTGCTTAAGTTCAGGAATTATACGAGAACAAGTAGGATTGGGGCATATCTCAGCATCTTCGTCCTCAAATATATTCTTTTCTTCAACCACTGAACTCATTATGCAGCTTCTGAAAATCTTGAAAAATCTGCAAAAACGGCAAAATCGGCAAAAGTACTATTCAAAGAATAGTGTCAAAAACTTAAAACTGAAAAACGGAGGCCTTCGGAGTGGAATTTGGGGGTCCAAACGAGCTCCCCTGGACGTTAGTCTAGGGTAATTCTGGGGCTTGTTGTCACGAACGTCGTGTAAAAATTTGAGCTTCTAACTCCAAACGAGTCAAAAGTTACGCCCGTTTCCGTGAAAGTGAGAAAAAGTGATTTTTTTGCCGCAAAAACCCTGTTTCCGATCGTAAATCCTGTTTACGATCGTAATCACCTGTGGATCGTAAACACCTTCAGTCGTAAACACTTAAACCGCCTTAATGAATCGTAAACAGAGATTACGATTACACGTTTACGATCCCGTGATCGTAAACACCTGATTCCGATCCCAAAATGTCGTAGACACCCTTTACGACTCTGCAAAATCGTAAACACGAGTACAAGAACAAGTACAATCGTAAACACCTTTCTTCCGGGTCGTAAACAGGCAATCTTCAACCAAAACCCAGAAATAGTGATCGTAAACACCCAAAACTCGATGAACACAGCAGCAGCAACGATCGTAAACTCCCAAAATCTTCAAATCTTCAACAGAAACTCGAAAACAAACCCAGAAAACGCTTGAATCTATATCGTGAGAGCCTCGAATCTAAGATTCTTGGCTCTGATACCAATTGTAGGTCCGGAAATTTCCCAAACACATGATATTTCTATCACAAATGAGTGCGGAATCCTTAAATGTGATTGATTCAAGAAACAAGATGAAGAGAACACAAGAATACGATGATTAAACCAATAAAAACTTGATCTTTGCACACAAGAAAACTTGTCGGGTACAAAAACAGAAAATCGTAAACTCTATCTCTCGGGTTTACGATCGTAATCTCTAAAGGATCGTAAACACTCTTGGCTGCCTCTCTCCATCGTAATCAAGCAACCCTAAATGAGGAGGTCTAGTGGGGTTTATATAGCCACCCCATTGGGTTTACTATTGGGCCCCTTGTGGGTCATAAACCCAATAGTAAACCCAAGCCCAATCATAAACTAGCCTAAATACAATAATCAAACTAGCCTATGATCCTAATTAAACCCTCTAAGCCCAGCCCAACTTATTTAATATTACAAGCCTCATAATCTAGCCTCTACAAGAGCATTCACAAATCATAATAACTTCTTTATCTTTATAATTTATTAAAAAAACATATTTATTCATAACATTTAAAGAAGAGTTAACTTCGTTTTTGGTCCCTGAGGTTTATCAGTTTTCTCACTTTTAGTCCAATTTTAAATAATAATCAATTTAAGGGCCTAACCTTTGGTTTTTTTTCTCAATTTTGGTCACCTTAAAAAATTCATCCAAATTAATCGTTAAAATGAAGGGCATTTATGTCCTAATTAAACTCTAATTTATCAACTTAAAAATGAAGTCGATCTATCTAAAGGTGAATAGAGCTTAATGCGGACATAAATGTTATTCATTTTAACGATTAATTTGGATGAATTTTTGAAAGTGACCAAAATTGAGAAAAAAACCAAAGGTGAGGCCCTTAAATTGATTATTTTTTAAAATTGGACTAAAAGTGAGAAAACTGGTAAACCTCAGGGACCAAAAACGACATGGATTGACATATTTACCTATTTATTTCTTTATCTCTTAAAATTTAATAATAATATTTTAATATAAAGATGCTGATATAGGAGAAAACAAATATTTATTATATTTTGAGTAAATTACGGAATCGTCTCTATGGTTTGTCCAAGTTTCACATTTTATCTATAGGTTTTAAAAAATTATGGCTATGATCCTAAAGTTCGCACTTTTGTAACAAATTTGGTCCCTGACGCTAACTGCTGTTAGATTTTTTCGTTAAGTTAGTGTAAATGACAATTAAATCCCTACCCTTTTTATTAAAAAAAAAGTTCTGAGCGGCATAGATGACGGCGACGACGAAGATGATTGTGGTGGCGAAGACGGTGATAGAGTGGTGGTAGAGGAATTTTTTTTTAATAAAAAGTTAGGGGTATATTAGTTTATATTGACTAAACGAAAAAATCTAATAACAATTAGCATTAAGGATTAAAGCTGTCACAAAAACAGAAATCTTTCGTATCATAACCCTAATTTTTAAAACTTAGAACGAAATGAAAATATGAACACGATTCCATAAATTTACTCTTTACATTTTCTTTAAAAAAGACTTTTATGTCATGCATACTCTACTCTCCTGCATCCACCTTCATTTTAGTTTGCAAAATTCTTCGTCATTTCCCGCCACGACGACGAGAAGGCGCCATGACCTATTGTCGTTCCAGATCACGAAACCTTCCACCATCTCCATCTATGGCGAAGCTTCACATCAAACTGGCACGCATTGTCTCTCGCCAAGATCAGCTCAAACATTCGTTCAATCACCTCAGATCTCAGATCAAAATCGGCTTGCTCGAGGTAATAATTGATCGACTTCAAATAACCTGTCAAATTACTCGAGCACGAACACATAGCTTTTTTCCTTACTTCGTTACAAATTCATAGGCTGAAGATGTATTCAATTCGCTAGCTGTTCCACTCACGAAGCTCGTCGGTTTGAAATCTGCTGAAATGGCTGAAGAAGGGAGATCAAGCACAGTTTTCATGAATATCTGTTCAAATTCTCAGGTAATGTGTTTCACTCTATTGTTTCAAAGCGATGAGTTATATTATAAATTCACTTCGTGAAATTGAACCTAATTTCATTGAGTTGCTGCGATCAGGATTAATTGAACTTTTGTAATTTAGTTTTGGGAACACGAGCACCTAAAACCGTGAATTTATTAATCTGTGCATAGAAGAATTATCTGCTAGATCAGGATTAATTGAACTTTTGCAATTTAGTTTTGGGAACACGCGTACATAAAACTGTGTATTTGTATTGATCTGTGCATAGAAGAATTATCTGCTAGATCAGGATTAATTGAACTTTTGCAAATTAGTTTTGGAACACGCGTACATAAAACTGTGTGTTTGTATTGATCTGTGCATAGAAGAATTATCTGCTAATTTCTGGTTTGTTGAATGTGAATCATACAGTATGTATGTGAAGACGAGATTAGAGTGGATTTGCATAAGTCAATGCCAACTGCCAAGAGGGAATGCGATTTGCATAAGTTGGAGGTACCTTTATTCTTACTGTTAAGATAGGTTCATAGTTGTGCTAGATTTGAAACAAGATCAGTATGTTGATGCAAGCAATTTTCAATTGTCACTTTACTTATCATGCCTTAGACTATTGGACTAATTGCTCATGTAGATAAGTAGGACATTCTGATTTCCCTCAGCTTGTTTTATTACTGTTATTAGATATACATAAGTCAATGCCAACTGCCAAGAGGGAATGCGATTTGCATAAGTTGGAGGTACCTTTATTCTTACTGTTCAGATAGGTTCATAATTGTGCTAGATTTGAAATCATACAGTATGTATGTGAAGACGAGATTAGAGTGGATATACATAAGTCAATGCCAACTGCCAAGAGGGAATGCGATTTGCATAAGTTGGAGGTACCTTTATTCTTACTGTTCAGATAGGTTCATAATTGTGCTAGATTTGAAACAAGATCAATATGCTGACACAAGCAGTTTTCATTTGTCACTTTACTTATCATGACTTAAACTATTGGACTAATTGCTCATGTAGATAAGTAGGACATTCTGATTTCCCTCAGCTTGTTTTATTACTGTTATTAGATCTAGTAGTGGATAATACGTGTGAGAATCCTAATTCAGTAATTCTTGAAACATTTTTTCGTTGATGGTGTTTGTAGCTCAGTGTTATTGTTAGGAGTGTAAGGTGGGAATAATATGATAATTGTTACCATTTTTTCCTACTATTTGCATTCTACTATTCGAGTCACTTTAACATGAATTAACCTAGCAAATTTGCTGGATATGGGATATTAACAGGTTTGTTTGTAGGTTTAATGTAGGGAATTACTAGAGGAAAGATCGTAAACTACGCATAACTTTATGTACCCTGTAATCCAATCCTTGAAAAAGAAACAATGCCAATTGCAAAGTGCTTATAGGCTTATAGCTTTTAATCATGTATAAAGTATAAACACGTTTGCCTTCACCCATACCTCATTTATTAATTCCAATGTGAAGGTGTTTTGCTGCTTTCACATTATAGCATTTTAGGGGCGCATTCAATACATAACCCGTTTTGTGTGTATGGAGCGCGCTCAATGTAGAACCAATTTTAAGTATAGATCCGTCATAAGCACTTGTACATAGTACTGGATAGATATAGTGGGAGAGAGAAAGACATGTTTATGCGGTTACTTTTTTTTTGAACGGCTCAAATTACACATTTTGGCTCCAATGGGATTTGAACCCTCACCACATGGAAAGACTAAGTCTTATCCAACACCATCATACCACTAGACCAAGGGACCTTTGGCAGTTATGCAGTTACTTAACTGCCTTTTGTATCACAGTTAAAGTAAATAGGTGCTGGTATTTATGTGATTCTTGTAGTTCTCTGCTTATAATTGGTTATGTCTTGAGCGGCCCTCTACTTTATCTAAAAGACAAAAGGAGATATCATATCAGTTCTATAATATATCATCAAACAATATATGTATACGGATTCTTGTGCTTGGGAAACTGCAGGAAGACTACACCGAAAACGCAATCATGGCAGGCAACGAGCTTATTCATAAACAAAAATTACAGCTTATACAATTAGTGCAGCTTCTCAAACAAGTTGAAAGTTGTGTTAATTCCAGCCAGAAAAACATGTTTCAAACCATTGATGACCAGAAAGACCGCATCCACATGTTTTTGCGAAAAGCTGTCACTTATATATCTGTAATTCAACAATCAAGTCATGATGGTCATGCCTTCAATATCACACTAAAACTTCTAAAAGCTATATATGATCATATCACTGAAGTCCTAAGCTCAGTTGAGGGTGGGGTGGATAATCTCATCAGCAAATTAACTGATGAAATGTGCAAGCCGATGATTGAGTATGTCAAAAGTTATAAGGCTGAAATGACAGCTGGCACATGCCCTCGTTTATTGGTTGCATTGGAGGATATGAGAGGGGTGGCAAGAGATGGAAGGGTAGAATTGGAACAAGCAAGAAAAATGGTTAGAGTAGCAGAAGAAAGGAAGGCTGAAGCATTGAGCATGTTGCGAGAATCAGAAGAAAGACTAAAGAAAACGAGACAATACTTAGACGTTTTCACTAATGTCAAGAAGGAAGCTAATAGTCATTATGCGAAGAACAAAGTAAGTCCTACATTTAGTCATTCGAAGGTCATGAAGTTATTTGCTTTTTTATAGTTTTATTGATTAACCGAACCCATGATTAGTTGTTTGATTTAGCTTAATCCAATAATTAACAGTACCAGTATCTGTTTTTCAATCGATATTAGAAAATATAAGAAAAATATGAAGCTAAATGGAAGAAAACTAGAATCTGGAACCTGACCATCCTGCATAAAACTACTACAATTCTAACTGCTTTCATGTAGTGAAAGCTGTTGTTGACAAATTAGGTGGTTGTGTGGATCGGGTAACAGGACAAAACTGGTTGGGTTGGGCTGACCCGCTGATTATAACTAAAATGATAGTAAAATATTATTTACTACTTGAGTATGCTTTGGGAGTCTTTTGACGTAAAGGGCTGAAATTTCCAAGTCTAGCAAAAATTTACTTAACAGGAATATGGATCGAGTCAGCTTGGGTTGTCTGCTAACCTCCCAATAAATGAACAAATTAAAATAAAAAACTTTTTCTTAGTTTTATAAATAATCAGTGTTTAAAAAAATGATAAAAAAAACCAGTACATGTTAAAAAACCAACTATATTTTCCGGATAAAACGCTTGTTTTAAGCCTTTTTGACCCGTTTGTGATAAAATAAAACCCAAAGCGAATCATTAAGTAAATGGGCTGAAACAAATCACCACCTCTCATATAATTATATCTTTGATTATTAAACCTTTGTTCCAGTTATTAGCACCAGCACCACAGGAGGATCAAACTAAAGATGACAAGTTACTCTGGGAACTGCTGAAAAAGAAACAAGCACACCAACAGCCCGAGAGCCCGTTTGGGCCCAAAGAGCTTCTTCGGGTTGGAACCAGCACCAAAAACCCCGTCCCAATAACTGGAGCCAGTCACAGACCTACAACACGGGCCTACATGAAACTGAAAACTCATTCATCGGGTTCCTTGCTTCCATTGGGCTTATCGCCTTCATTAACAAGAAAGAAAAGGTAAGTCTCTTTTCTCATGTTAGATCACAAGTGAATAGAGTAAATGAACAAATGAGTATAGCCATATAGACCTTTTTCGTAATAAACTATAACCAAATAGTTTCATTACTGTCGTTGATGATGGTTGGATTTGCAATTTGCACAAAGTTGCAAGCTTTTGATGCTTGTGAAAAGTTAATAGATCACAAAAGGGTATGTGTTGAAGAGATTGGTCACACTTGAATCCTCTTGCGCAACTCCTCATGTAAACGATAGGGCGGTTTAACTAACTTAGCGGCTTTCGTCTTGTAATAATTGGCTTGGTAAAAACTCGCTCGTGATTCAGCTCGAGCTAGTTGGCTCGTAACCTTTAAGTTGAGTTCAAGCTGAAGGTAGCTCATAGTTTGGTACTTTGTCCTATAAGACTTGTATAAATTATTGCTATTTTGTTTGTATAAAAAATACCAAAATCATCAACATAAAAAAAGCTAGTTAATTCACCGAGTGCCGAACTCAGATTGAAGGTTATGAGCAGGACCCGAGTGTCTGTGTTAGTGTGTTGTAATCTTTTAAATCTATATGATATTTTATTAATTAATTATTTAAGTTTTTTACCAATATCTGTGTTAGTGTGTTGTGTTCTCCGTCACATCACGTAGACACCTTCTAGCTAATGTGATTGATATGGGAGATATACACATGTCTACGACTATATGAGGGTTATACGTAGGTATATACAAATACTATATGACTCCATACGTCCTTATCAATTGGTGTGCCATAGAGTATACATGTCGTAAAAATCCATTTTGGAAATATGACAAATCTTCTAAAGTTAATTTTAGATTTTCAGATCTTTAATTTAACTTCAGATTCACGAATCTCTTAAATTTGACTATAGATCTATAATTCTTATTTATTGAATATCGATTCAATGCAATCTTTCCTCATATTTGTAGTTTCCATTTTATTCTTTTCCAATAAAATGTAAAATCTAATAAATTAACACATTTTTCTGTATTTCTTCAAATTACTAGGTAGTTTCACTCACATAATAATTATAAATGTACACTCATTGCATTTGATTTTCAATAATTTCGCTCATAAGAAAGATACGTTTCCCCATTTCACTCATAATTATCGATACAAACAAAACTAAGTGAAAATCATATAAAATCTATGATAGGTATACTAAATCTATGATTTTTTTTTGAACTGTAAATTTGAATCACCGACGGGAACATTAGACCACCCATCCGATCATCTCCAATCTCCATCAAGAGGAACCCCATTTTTTATTTTTTTGTTACAAATGGGACTTGAATACAAGACCTCATGGTAAAGGGCCATACACCTTTACCACTAGGCTAAACTAGTGGCTGTATACTTGTATACTAAATCTATGAATTCGGGAAAGATTGAATTTGATAAAACTGAATAACTATAAATGCACACTCATTGCATTTGATTTCCAATCAATTTCGCTCATAAGAAAGATACGTTTCCTTATTTTGCTCATAATTATCATTACTAACAAAACCAAGTGAGAATTATATATAAATCTATGATAGTTATTCGAGTAAAATAGAATTTGATAAAGCTGGATCTTAAGAAAGTTAGTAGTTAAATAGAGTGATTAAACTGATTTTCTTTTTATCAAGTAACACATACTCTACATTTACATTATTTTTAAATTAACTTTATACATGTATTTCGTAGGTCTAAAATACCACTTTATCACCCAAATGTTTGATTAGATAGTAGTGATTACCAAAGGGCTTGCAGTGAACAATATTGTTTTCGAATAAGCCAAGGTGCTTTTCCGGTTGTGGTTTCCTCCTGGGCGGGTTAGCCGGGTCATCACGTTCTATTTTTCACACGAAAAGATAATCAATTTGTCAATATAATTTCAAATGTCTTGGTCTTTCTTTGGGGTTGAGAGAAAAAAAAAAGATAGTAATGATTTAATTTATTTTAAATTAATAAAAAATAATAATTTTATTTCTAATCCAACTTACCTTCCGAGACAAGTGGGGTCACTTATTTGCTCAACTGTAAGATTCCCCTTTCTTCTCCTTCTATTCTAAAACCCTCACCATTTTCAATTTCAATTTCAATTTTCAACTCAATTTCCGTCACCTACAACTCCCCGGCGGCTTCTATGGGCAACTGCTTCTCCGGCGGAGGCCACGGCAAATTCGCCGTCGGCGGCACTTCTTCTGATCCCAACGCTCACCGTACTAACGACGCCGTCGATAATTTCTTCAAATCTCGTGGTTACAATAGCCTCTTCTATCAGATCGAGGTATTCTCTCTCTTATTCAATTCGAATTCGAACATTCGTTTACTTGTAATATAGTATGTGTGTATATGTATGTATTTTGTACTCCACCGATTCCAACGGATTTGTTTTTGTTATTCAGATTAGATTTTAGATGCACATAGACATTACTTTCTAGCAATGGATAGTGTTTTTTTTGCCATTTTAAGATAATTGATCTGAATCACATTGCGGTTGAAAGAGTTTATACTAAACGAAGGATCAAAAGATAGATAAACGTTAACTGTATTTGGAATTGGTTTGTTTTTAGCTTTAATTTTGTCTGGAATTTGAGAAATCTACAACAATGTTTATAATTCAAATTTCTGGCTGTTGTATTATAATTTGCATCTGAAATGTGTTTGATATTGATGTTGAATATGGACCTCCTTCTCCCTGAAATGTAAGGAGAACAAAAAATTGTTAATTACTTGAAGTCTCGTCACTTGTGTGGTAAGGAGACATGAGTGTAATATGAGTTAACCATTTACTTCATTCCTAGGAAAATCCTCGCTTTCTGGTGTGTACCTAGGTAGTCAAAGGCTCAAGGTGCAAGGCATGAGCATGCTGCCTAGGCGCAATGCATGTGTATTTCAGGTAGTATTAGCTGTTTTAGGCTGGTTCCAGGTCATATTTAGCTGTTTCGGATCTGTCCAGACCGTCTTTCTGCATTAGTTGTATTGCAGAAAGCGAAAGCACGTGTATTTTAGGTAGTATTAGCTGCTTTAGGCTGGTTCCAGGTCATTTTTAGCTGTTTCAGACCTGTCCAGACTGTCTTTCTGCAGAATCTGGCCAGAATTTGCGCCTGTGCGCCTTGATGGACGCAAGGCGTTAATGCTGCGCAGGTCTTGGTGAGCCGCCGCGCCTTTGACTACATAGGTGTATTCCCTTGGTTAGATGTCATGTAGTCATTTAGCACTTTTGATTGTCTTGCTACAAAGGTTAATTTGTAATCATGGCCTCTTTTGTGACACTTATTTCCATTTTTAGTTGTACCGGTCTTCAATTTTATATTGTGGTTAGCTTTGGATTAGATGCTGTTATCAAATTACTTTACTTGATAAGCTAAGCATTAGTTCTAATGATGTTACTACTTACTAACACACTCTTTGCAGCTATCTTTATCTGCTGCAAACTTGCGTGACAGAGATATGCTTTCCAAGGTATGTATCACTTTCTTCACAGAGAAAATAAGAAAATATGACCCATAATGTAGTTCTTTGTAAAAATAAAGCGTAAATAGAACATAAGAAAAAGGATTGCATTTCTATAAGCTGTGCAATATCTCACTTGTGTATTCTCTTTATAGAGTGATCCTTTGGCAGTTGTTTATACCAAAGGAAAAGACGGTTCGTTGCAGGAGCTTGGCCGTACAGAAGTTGTCTTAAATTCATTAAATCCTCAGTGGATTACAAAAATAAAAGTTGCTTATTGTTTTGAGACAGTTCAAACACTCTTGTAAGTGTTAGCAGATCATATTTTTTATTTTTGTACAGATACACATCTTGATATCAATTTAATTTACACCACTAATAATCTAGCTCACAGGTTCCGTGTGTATGATGTTGATACTCAGTTCCACGGCCCAGAAGTAAAGGTATATAACATATCACATTGTTTTTTTCGTCAAGTAACTTTATTAAGAACTTCAAACTTCATTAAATGTCAGTCACTAATGATTTACATTAGATTAGTGATGCCAACCAAAATTGGCAACTTAATCATTAGGCCAGAATGGTTTAGTTATTTTGAATATAAATTCACAGGTTAAACAAAAGAACTTATTTCCGATTGCCAAATTATGTTGCACTTATTTGACCAGAGACATTGATAATTTAGCATTATGTTACAATCTCTTTCCTGGATAGTGTCAACATTTAAAATGGTACTGAACTACTGATTCTAACTGAAAACATAAACATGTAATCAGTGATTTATGTATTTTTACCTTATAGATTTATGCCATTTAGTACCTTAATGGGATTCCTATGCAGACACTTAAGCTGGATGATCAACAATATTTGGGCGAGTGTACATGTACGTTGTCTCAGGTATTGGATCTTTATCTGTTTATTTGGTCACAACTTAAAACTTTAAAAGTAATGATAACCTGTGGAAAATTTATGGATTTACAGTTTATCACCTTACAATTCTGTCTCCATTTTGTGGTTTGAATAAATCGCTGCACCCTTAGATATAACGAGGTGACATTTCGATCCATTTACTTTTGAGTTGGCCGATTTGTGTTGTGCTTTATCTCAAACGAGTTGAATGGGTCAATCAAGTTGAAAGTTGTCTGATGTTTATTCATAGTGCATTCAACCTTGCAAATCATTTAGTTCAAATTATCACATTCTTTTGTAATGCTATTATTTTGGTAACCATACTTAACGCATTAATTGTTCATCAAAAGTTCCATATTTTAAATGTGTTTGCGGGGCAACTTGACCTGACTCATTTCAGTTCAAAGTTCAAACCGGGTTTGACCCGTTGCACAACACCTGACCCGCCCCCTTGCCAAAAAATAGGACCAAATTGTCTATCTCATATACATATTATGTAATTTTCTCTTCTACCTGTCATTATGGAATATGTAAATATTTTATTGTTTCATCTTCTATGTGCGTTAGTTCTTGATTTATGAAACTTAAGTTTCAAAATCTTATGAGGCAGAAAACGTACTGAGATTATTGGACGCATTTTGTACTTCTATGTAGATAGTCACCGATCCAAAGCGCTCCTGGACCACAGATCTTGTGAGCATTGCAGAATCAACCGAGTCAACTCAGCCAAAAAAACTTGGACAGCTCACCGTCCTTGCAGAAGTAGAACATGTCTCCAAGACTACTGCAGAGCTGACATTTAGATGCTCAGATTTAGAAAATAAAGATTTTTTTTCCAAAAGTGTAAGCACCTTATGATCAGTTATTCTGTCATGAGATGACATATATACATTTACTGATTTTATTTTATTTCTTACAGGACTGTTTTCTAGTAATTTCAAAATACGTGGAGAGTGGGGCTACTATTCCAATTTGCAGAACAGAGGTTCTGAAAAACACTCTTAGACCTGAATGGAAACCGGTTTTTTTAAACATGTCACAAGTTGGCAGCAAGGTATAAACAACAACAAATCCTGTGGTCTCATAAAAACATATCAAAATAGAAAAATCATGATTATTAGTTAAATCTATGCAGGATAGCCCACTGATTATTGAGTGCTTTAACTTTAATAGTAACGGAAAGCATGATTCGCTGGGGTAAGACAATACGTTATATTTGATGCCTTTTTCTCTTTATATTGATTGCTGATTTTGTTTAATATTTTAAATCTGTTCATGTTTTTAATTCTTGTGTAGCAAAGCCCAAAAGTCACTTGCTGAGTTGGAAAATTTATCTTATAGTAAGCAGGGAGAGAACTTATTCTTACCCATTACTATTGGGAAAGATCATCAGTCGAAGGTCCTAACATCACATTTCTATGTCTATGCATGTATATTTAGGGAATTTAGAGGTGGCAATTTTGATCCGTATATTTATGAATGGAATGATTTGGGTTTGTTCTATCTCAAATGGGTGAAATGAACTCTTTTAGCTGATAGAAGGAAAAGGTGGACGCCAGATTGGGATAGGTGGTGACAGTTTCGTTTGTAAGGGTTGTGTTCTGGGTCTCTGGTAATTGTATTGTGTCCAGCTTCTTGCTGATGCTGTTGTTTGTTTGCCGAATAAAGCATGCGATTAAAAAAAAAAAAACTGATAGGGGAATGTGTCAAATTGGTCACACAGTTTGAAAGTCACCCAACCTCCTTTATTGTTATATTCAGATACATGGATTTATTTATTGCAACTATATTGCTTTTGAAAATCATATCTAACACATCACTTATATATAGGACTTTTTAAAATAGATGGAACGAAACAATGTTAGGAGGTCAAGAACCTGCCCCTTAACATGACCTGTTACCTAGCCTGCCTGACCTACACATCTTGTCACCTCTATTATGGAACCATATTTTTTATTGTTGTGCTTTAGTTTTACCTGCAGTTGTATATTTGATTTAGGTGTTGAAAAGTCAACTTTTTGTGGAAAAGTTTTCTGAAAGCGTTCATCATACCTTTCTGGATTACTTCTTTGGTGGATGTGAAATGAATTTCATGGTAGCCATAGATTTTACAGGTATCTGGGATTCTGGATTCTTATTTATAGCTTAGTCAACTTCACACAGGCATATGTTGTGATTTAGTTATCATTATATGATTATTATTTAATAATTATGCTTTGTAACTTGTAAATACATTTTCCAGCTTCAAATGGAAATCCCCGACTGCCAGACTCGTTACATTATATTGACTATTCTGGACGTCTGAACGCATATCAGAAAGTGAGAAGCCTGTGTTTAATTTTATTTTTATTCATTAAAAACACTTAATTACAAAAGAAATGCTAATAATTATCCACCTATTTTAGGCAATACAAGAGGTTGGAGATGTACTACAATTTTATGATCATGATAAGGAGTTTCCTGCATGGGGCTTTGGAGCACGCCCGATTGACGGTCCTATTAGTCATTGTTTTAACCTAAATGGAAGCAGTGGCGACAACCCATCGGTGAGTTTTAAACGTGTTATCTACAAATAGTTGTTTGTATATTTTGAAGTGTTTAGTTTTCCATATAAATTTTCTTACAGCCTAAGTGTTATCTACAAATAGTTGTTAGTTTTGCTTCAAGACTCGTGACACTGATCTATTAATCACTCGCAATGCATACCTTATATGCTTTGTGGCCAATTTTCTGTCATCAAGGATAACCAGCAGCAAAAACAAGTTAAATAACTAGTATGCCTCTATTTTAGGGTTGGTAATAGGTGTCGGGTTCCGGTTTTTGGGTGTGGGTCGACCTGAACCTGGGAAATATTACCCAACTTGTATCCGTCGTGATTAACTACTCTTGTCATAGTGTCAATATATTGGTCCCAACACACATATACACTACGACAAGGGTAACCTGGACACAACCTGCACAGCCCGATTATCTAAACGAGTCAAATGGGTTGTCAGGTATGGTGGGTTGATAGGCAAATTGCAACCTTAATCCCAAAAATGTAAATAAGAACTTCCCAACCTTAATCCAAACCAGTTTGTTTCGTGTCAAGAATTGAGACCCAAAGAAATCATGATCAACTATAATGTTAGCTTTTCTCCTACTTTTAAATTGGAACATCTTTACAAAAAGGATAATAAACTATAGTGGATTTTCAATACATACGATTAGAATCTTAGATATTTTGCCGGATTCTAAAACTAAAATGTCAGCGGGTTTTTGGTTTATGGAAATAATTCATGGCATTTTTGTGATTATTCTTTCATAATCAATTTTACCAAATCTTCTATTACAGGTTGCAGGTATTCAAGGAATTATGACAGCATACGGACAGGCTCTTTCTAATGTTTCACTTGCAGGGCCCACCCTATTTGGACCTGTAATTACATCTGCAGCAACCATTGCCAGCCAAGCAGTAGTGGCTAATGAACACAAGTATTTTGTATTATTAATCATCACAGTATGCGTTACTTTTCACCACCTTTCATAAAACTGTCAGTTAAGGTGTCAATTTGGACCCATACTTATTGATGGTTCCATCAAGGTGTGTTGAAATCTGTTGGGTCAAATGGGTCGAAAGTCGCACGATTCATTCAAAACTTATTCACATTGGACGTAGTAATTACTAAAAAAATATTTGAACAAAAAGGGTTTCACGTCAATCTCACCCTTTTACCAAATATATCCATTTTGACCTGTTACCTAACCTGCCCGACCCACTCATTTTGCCATCTCTAATGATAAGAGTTTCTAAGGAAGACCCTTTAATATTATCTTATGATATGATTTCACAGGATGGAGTGATAACCGATCAACAGGAAACAATCGATGCCATTGTGATGGCGTCTGAACTTCCAATGTCCATCCTCATTGTCGGTGTTGGTGGGGCAGACTTTAAAGAGATGGAGGTATCCTTGCCCTTCTTCTATGTCATAGGATATCATGAGTATCATAACAAAGCTTTCAGAATGAAGTTTATATATCTGTTTATTTTTCTATGTATGCAGATTTTGGACGCAGATAAAGGCGAGAAACTACATAGTTCAACCGGGCGCATTGCATCACGTGATATTGTCCAGTTTGTTCCGTTTAGGGATGTACAGGGTAATTATTCCACCTTTTCTATGTGGCACAAATACATCAAAATGGGCTGCTTTTGGGTTGGTCGGGTCAGCTTGACTTGAAACACTTTAATATATATGATATATATTTACAGATATGTGTCAAGTGTAATTAAATATATATTACTACAATAATAACCTAATAGGGCAAATACCATAAAAAACCAACATACTTTCTGTTTTGTTTCTCAAAAGTCCCTTAACAATTTTTCACACATAAAAGTCCCTTAACATGTTAAATTTGAATGAAATTATAATTTGAGCTTTATATGGTTCAACTTATTTGTTATATTCTATTCATCTATTTATTTTAAAACATCATTTCAGTTGCAAAGTAAACAATTTACTGAATTTTTTTCTAAATTTGAATCTTAAGTAATTTTTTACGAGCTCTAATATAGGATTCAAATTGAAAATAAATTATTTCCACACAAAAATGGTTTTTTCCGCATAAAAAACATCTTCATACATATACAAATATATTAGATGTAGTTAATTTAGGACGACTCTCGTATATACATTCTTAAGTTCTACTACTAATTTGAAAATGAGAAATAATTTCTTATTTTTTTCTTAAAAGAGGTAGACGTATATATATGAAACAATGATTTATAAATATTAACAATGTAAAGTCTTTACTAATATGTTTATATTAACAACTTAAAGAAAAATTATAATTTCATTCAAATTTAACATGTGATGGGGACTTTTATGTGTAAAAAATTGTTAAAGGTCCTTTGTGATACAAAACAGAAAGCATATTGGTTTTTTATATGCAAAAATTTGTTAAGGGACTTATATGAGAAGAAAGAGAAAGTATGTTGGTTTTATGGATTTGCCCAACCTAATATGAATATAGCGATTTAATAGGTTGTATGCATTTGAATTTAGAAATGCATTTTAGATGACTTTCCACCTATTTAACCCGTATCCTTTTTAGTTAATCTGTTTATATTTTTACCTATTTGACATGTTAAAAGGTAAATATATCCCGAATCAACATGTTCAAAAGTAAATAAGACAAAATTGCCATGTTAGGTTGTCTTTGACTCTTTCCTTTAAACACAGATATTATCATACATGGTTCTTCAAATTATACTAAATGATGTCTAAGTATTTCATACTCGGGTTTTAAACGAGCCGAGCTTGCATAAGCTCAATGCTTAACATGTTTAGCTTACCAGAGCTCAAGCTTGATTTCTGCTCGTTTGGAGCTCTTTATCCAAAGTTCATGTTTGGATCATGGGAAAATTTTCAAGCTCAAGCTCGGGTTCAACTTGTTCATTATTTATATATAACACATTATACATATTGCCTAGTAATTATTTTTATCATAATTCTACATATAATACTTTTTATTATGTAATAGTTATGATTTGAAATGAAAATTATTATATTTATAAAAACAGTAGACTTGTTTAGGCTCATATGAAGCTCAGGCTTTTGGTATATTTAGACTTGGGCTTGGGCTTGGGCTTGGGCTTGAGCTCGTTTTAAGCTCTGCTAGATTTGATTCAAGCTTTTAACCACCAATCTCAAGTAGCTCACGAGCGGTTCCGCTTCCCTATTTTCTTCATCTTATTTGCTTATGTACCATAATACCATTGTAAAAGTTTGCCTAAATAATATGGTTTTCCCATTTGCAGGTGGAGAAATGTCAGTCGTTCAATCACTTTTGGCAGAATTACCATCACAATTCTTAACCTACATGAGAAACAATGGCATTGAACCGAAAACAAAGTTACCCACACCATACTAAAACAAATGCTTCCCGTTATATTCTTTGAACATTATTTTATTTCACAATCATGTCTCATGGTACCAAACCGGACCATGCACCTCTCTTTCCATCTTATTTTTGTACGGTTGTGATCTGTGCGAACTTGGTGGGCCATCAAGGCCCGCTAAAACCGAACAGATCATGACTTATACAGAATGGAACAACATTGATATTTTATGCACACCAAAGTTCGTTTGCACATAAAATTTGTCTACAAGGGTTAGAAGCCCATTGAGCATGAGTTCTAATCATATCCGTCTGCTATATGTGTCCGTCTTTGATATAAAAGTCGTGTTTTCATTTGAAACATTCTCTTATGCTGAAGAGAAGACATGTTTTCTTTTCTTTGAAATACTTGCCATCTTTAACATTAACATGGTATTTTAAACAAGTCACACACCTATAGTATTTTAAACAAGTCACACACTGAGAAAATTGTGTTCCAACCAAGTTTAACAACACTTGGACCCGTTTTAACCAACGAGTAATTGTCTAAAATGTATCTGGGGAGGGTTGAGTTCCTGATTGAGAGTTTAGGGGTTTAATCCTCACAAGGGGTTTTCTGGCAGTTGCCAATTTCCCTTTGAACTTTGTCATCTCGGGAGTGGAGATGATCTGGTGGGTGGTGAAATGCCCCGTCAGTGATATGAAATCACCGTTAAAAAAAAAACCTGACCCTTTTTAGACTGTTTTGGTTGACTTAACAAACAAACGTTAGTAATATCTTATTTGTTCAATCATGTTTTGACTCAACAAGCTTTAGAGATAAAGTGATGTTAATTTTTTGTAGGGAAAACAGTCTAGAGATAAAGTGATGTTAATTTTTTGTAGGGAAAAGAGTCATAGAATAGTAACCAAGTTTGATAAGTGTTTCAAAAATCATATAACAGTAACACTAAATGTGGTTAGGCAAAGAGAATTTTAGTGTTAGTAACATTAAATGTGGTTAGGCTAAGAGAAATTTCTTGAAACTAGATAGATTGTAGCATTTACATTCATGTGGCCACCTTCTATAAAGTATTAAAGACAAAATGTTTGGCAGGATTAATTAGACTTCCCACATTTTAGGGTTCATGTTTTCTCACTTTAGTTAAATCAATAGTTTCATGTTAGGTTTTACACCATCCATGTCAAATCAACAAACTTTTTTGTATTATCGGCTCATTATTAAAGTTTTAAACACGATTAAGATGTAATATACCGACAATTTACTGCAGTAGTATTCATAGTGATGAAGTAGTATTCATAGTGATGAAGGCTTTTTATTTGTGCGAAAGGTAGAAAAGAAAATCAGGAGCAAACTAATTTAATTTAATGGTTAAAGATGTAAGATTAAGTGGTTCCAAAATTATCTTTGAAACTTGTAAAAATGGTGGTTACTGGCGATGAGGGAGACTTGAGACTGAGAATTTACAAATTCAATCTCTGAGCTCTCAGGTTTACCACCCGACCAAGCAGCGGAGATGGATTTTTCTTAAAATGAGCTCAACTGGTGTAAATACGCTCAGGTTTACCACCCGACCAAGCAGCGGAGATGAATTTTTCTTAAAATGAGCTCAACTGGTGTAAATACTCCGTGGATTTTCTGGGGATTCGTTGGCTGTTGTAAAAAGAGAGAGAGAGAGAGCCATAATTGTTGATTATTGTTTTTTTTTTCTAAAATCAAGTTCCATCAATTTTTTAAGATCGAATAAATTTTGTGTTGTTATATTTAAAAATTAAAACTATACCATATAAAAAATGAGAACTCCTTTTTTTTTTTGAGAAATTGCGAGAACTCTATCAAACGAACTTTGATTAAACTCATTTCAGTGACATTTAACCCACCTCGTCGAAACCCTAAATAGTAAATACTCATGTTTAGGGCTTAGTTTATAGGGTTAGCTTTAAGGTTTATCTTTTAGGAATTAGCTTTAGGGTTTAACTTTTAGGGTTCGACAAGAGGGTTCCGACACCTCTAGAATAAGTCCAACTAATCAGATTTTGTTGACGGTATTCTCACGAAAAATAGAGTTCTCAATTAAACGAAGGCTCACAAACATGCTACTAAAAAATTATACATGTGGATGTGGACATAGTAATAATATAGCATATATAATACATTTGTATTAAACAAGGCTTATAACCCGCGCTTCGCGTTGGGTTTGTTTGAGTCATTATTTATTTGGTTACCAAGCAATTTTGAGTAAACAGTTATTTATAAGAAAAATAGCAATTACTTGTAATAAAACATAGTAACGGGTTATTTTTCAATTAAAAAATGCGTTAGATAAGATCCTTGCATAAGATATAAATTGACCTTTAAATATGAGCTTCATATGAGATCAACTTCACTAAAAATTTCTAGACATATAGTCTTCACATACCATAAAAAATTACCCTTAACTTCATAATGTTTGACACTAATAACTTTTAGAAAAACTAATTTAATTAATATGCACAATACACACACTCTAGACATAATTTTAATGTGTTCGAAGATGATGATTTGTAGGTTTGAAAAAAGGAATTTAAAAAAACATATATATTGACCGTTAAGATATCACACGACTCCTAGGTTGCAATTTTGAAGAACAGCCACTTGGCTAAGGCTTTAGTTGTATAGTTATTTCATTTAATTCTTTTAGAGTAAATTATGGATTGCGTCCCTGTGGTTTGCACTTTTGTTTGGAATGAGTCCAAGTTGTGAGAAATTTCTAATTGAAGGGCCGTGGTTTTAATTTCTTCTGAATTGAGTCCCTGGGCCTAACAGAGTTAAAATTTTCTGTTAAGTCAGAGGGGCATTTCAGTCATTTTACACCTCAGGGACCTGTTATGTAAATTCCTAGGTTTTTTAAAGTTCAAGGACTATTCTTGTAATTACCCATATATATAATATAAAAGAAAAAAAACCTTAGTAGGTCAGACTCCCTCTCCTCCCTTCCCGTTCATTCTGACCGGCGACTTCTCCCTGTCGGCACAACGCCGACGAACCTAGCAGACGAACAGATCTCTCCATCTCTCAGCTCCGTAGCAGTTAAAGCACGGTGGTGGTGGGTTACGGATCCGACGGTGACAGCCGCATCCCACTCTCGCTCTCCGCCGTTCATCTCGCTGGGATTTCTATCAGATCCGACGGCTCTGTCATCGTCGGGATCTGCTCCTCTGCTGTTTCCACTTCCTCTCAATCAATTAACGTTTTCGATTACGTCACCGTCTTCCATTTTCAAGCCCTAATTTGATTTCGTCATTCCAGGTAATAAATAATCCATTCACTTAACGTTATTATTCTCCGTCATCATGTTATTATTATTCAAATCGGTGATATTTGGAGCTGTCTGAAACTTCTATGCGCAACTTGGATTAATGATTATTATTATTATTATTATTTTATCGATTATGCCTATGATTGTGGATGGATCTAAGTCGAGGTTCTGATTTAGCAAGAAAAGAGGAGGATCGGGAAAGTCTGAGTTTTTTCCGCCGGAAAAATGTTTTGGCTGGAAAAGTTGCCGGCAGTGTGGGTGTTTTGTATTTCTCTTTTTTTTTTTTAGTTTTAATTAGTTTTAAGTAATTACAGAAAATACCCCTATAATTTTTAAAAGCATATAAATTTACATAAGTAGTCCCTGAGGTGTAAATGACTGAAATACCCCTCTGACTTAACAGAAAATTTTAACTCTGTTAGGCTCAGGGACTCAATTCAGAAGAAATGGAAACCACAGCCCTTCAATTAGAAATTTCTCACAACTTGGACTCATTCAAAACAAAAGTACAAACCACAGGGACGCAATCCATAATTTACTCATTCTTTTAATATATTGCAAAGCGTCAAAAACAACACACATATATTTACGAACTTGATTTGAATGATAAAAAACTTTCAAAAATGATTACGAAAACATTTTATAACTGGCATGTTGAATTTTTATAACTTTCTTCAAAGTATAAACATATTTATATACTTTTACAAAAACAATAAAAAGAGTTTTGAATTAATGTAACATATAAGTACCTTACCTAGCTATTTTTTAAACCACTTTATGTGGATCCCTACATTAATTAATGTAACATATAAGATGAAATAAAGGAGTTTACTGAACTTTAAAAGCGATTTGTTTCGCAAAACATGCTCGCGCAAAAAGGTGAAAAATACCAAGAGTTATGAAACAAAGCCACAAAATTAACATAATAAAGATAACATTTAAACTTTATTCAATATTTCAATGTGTCAAATTCTACTTGATTCAATGTATCGCGCATCCGGCCTACTCCTTCACTTTAGTTTCTTGCCATGATTAAGGTTTTAATAAAAAACACTTGTGCATATTTTGATATATATATATATATATATATATATATATATATATATATATATATATGTGTATTATAAGAATTGAAAAGTCCATTGCATATTAATTAGATCTTTTGAGTGATGGTTGTGAATAATTTTCTTTTTTGCTCTTTTTTTTTCTTTCCTTTTTTTCATTAATTTCACATGTGAAAAAAATATTTCATATGCGAAAGTGTCTACAATGAACCCCACCCTTATATAGAAATATCAAAAACACTTGTGTATATATATATATAGAGAGAGGAAAGATAAAATGAAAACCTCTTTAAGTTTGGAAAACCGTGAAAACAAGCTAAAAAATTCGTTTTTTGTTCTGATTTTATAATGGTGACTCTCTAAGTTAAAAAAAAGTAAAAAAAACGCCTAGTAATTATTTTTTAAAAAAAATTCTATAACCGATGTTACATATGTAACATCGGTTATAAAATATTTTTTTTAAAAAAATTACTAAGTAACATCGGTTATAGATTTTTTTTAAAAAAATAATTACTAGGCGTTTTTTTTACTTTTTTTGCATAAAGAGGTTTTTTTTAACTTAGAGATCCACCACAAAAAAACGAAACAAAAAATGAATTTTTTAGCTTGGTTTTCACAGTTTTCCAAACTCAGAGAAGTTTTCATTATATCCCTCCCCTATATATATATGCTTAATCAATGAGACACGTACCATATATGTAAATGGGTTTGACGTACTTTATATATGTATTCAATATAAAGAGAATAAATATATTGGTCCGGATATATAATATTTTTAAACTTTATAGTGAGGTTTATAAAAGTTATTTAAGTATAAAAAAGTTACTTGATTGAGATTTAAGAAAAATATATATAACTTAACAATGAATAATGATTTGGTTTTTTTTTTAATTATATTTTTACCCTCTAACCATAAGTAACCTGATATGGTTTAGGAAATTTGTCTCTTTTGATGCATGTGTGCTTTTAATTTGCTTTCTCAATGTTATTTTGTAATATTCTTGTAAAGAAAAATTAATTTTTGCTTACATGGTTACATCATTTTATGGTTTGTTTGAATTTTATATGTAGAGCTCTCGCTCGATCGTTTATTTAGAATTAAGAAAGATTATAGCTAGTAATTTAAAAAAGGTGGTGAGAAATTATAGAAAATATTAAAAGGAAAAATAATAATAAATCTCCATTATATTCTTTATTTATTCTTTAAGTTAGTTATAAAAATACCTAGCTACCTCTATATATCTTTTTGAAAAATTAAATGGTCATGTGTTTGTTGAGATTTGTTTTTTAGTCTCGATTTTTTTAATTGTTTTCTCATTATCTATTTTTTATTCTTACATGGCAAGTATACTGACTTCGAGTTCTAACGTATAATTAATTTAGCTAGTAAATTATCCTTTAAAATTTAGTTGTTAACGATATATTCATGAAAATCGATCAATTTGTTGATTCTCAGCATATATGCAGCACATGGTTGTTGAAAAAACAGGCTGCTATATTAATTTCTAAAGACATTATCTAGAAGAAAATATTAACTCTTGAAACATTAATTACCGTGTGGAAGATATCTTCAAAATTTTGTAAAAGTATATTTAATATACAACAAAATTTTGAAGTCAAGGAAGGGTGTAGGCTTGTTTAGTGGGGTTTTTCTTTTTTGGGGTTTATGTAATCGTTTTCTTTTCCTGTGGGTCCAGCTTCTTGCTGGATGCCTTGTCCTTGTTTTTTTTCCTGGGTTTAATAAAGTGCCTGCTGTTCAAAAAAATATACAACAAAATATTTCGATTTCACTTGTATTTCTCATTCAACAATTAAAAAGTTTAAATTACGGAAATATAAGTTTTTCTGTAACTATATTATATTCGTCTTAGTACTAATAACATCAAATAATAAGAAAACAAATATTTATTTAATTAATTTGCATACAAACCAGCTAAAAAGAGATAAATAAGAAATTAATTAAAGGCGGATCATATCCAATGTACGTGGTGGTACGGGAGGTTAGACCATCTTGTACGTTTAATATAATTTAAAAATATATATATATTTTTTTAATGATTTAAGTGTAATTAGGGTTATATTAATTTGGCTAATTTAATGAAGTGTACCCTCATGAACTTAATCGATTATATATATGCATCTTTATGCAATTATGCACCCGGCCACATGAAGTATCCTCTAACAAAACCCATAATTTTTATTAATTTTCTTTTATTTTCTTTGAGTTTTATAAAATTAAATCATTTTTACGTGTAAACTACGCGTTCAAAGTTAAGAAATTTGATAAACATGCATGCTATGATAAAGATCGCAATAATTAAATTGAATTGAATTGAATTGAATTTGTTAAAGTTAAAAGCTTTCATAATTTATGTGGTTTTACATATAGATACTTCACCATATTTTGCTTCCTATCAATTAAGAATTTTAGATTCACACAATAAAAAAGTAACAAACATATATGTTAATTAAATTAGTTTTAAAGTTAAGAATTAATCAAAAGATTAATCTTTGAATTGTTCTATATACGAGTACTCAAATTCAAAGGTCAAAGCTATAATTTCAAAAAGTTGGATTTGAGATTGATATAGGCTTCTTTTGTCGTACAAGAATTCCAGTTGATTAATTAACAAGTTTATTTTTTTAACGAAAACATAATCTACTTCAAAATCTAGTCTATATGTCGCAAGATTTGAATCTTTAAAATCTTATAAAAAAGTAAATACATAAAAAATCACTGTGAGTATCATTGGATTAAAATCAAATTAGGTTTGTACATCTTATTCACACCTATTTATAAAAACATTAGGATAAAAGACCACTTTGATGATCTGGGGTAATATATATATATATATATATATATATATATATATATATATAAAAGCTCTGACCCACCTACAATTACTAAGAAACTTTCAGATAGTTATAAAAATACATAATTGTCGTAGATTATGATTGTATTTATAATTTTTTTTTAAACTCAGTCGTGTAACACACGGAGATAGAAAAACTAGTATATATATATATATATATATATATACATATATATATATATAGGGTTAGGTTCAAATGAGAACTTTTTCTTTTGAGAACTTTTGAGAACCATTCTGAGCCACTAATTTTCAAGGGGGAAGCATTCAATTAAAAGTTCTCAAACCAAATTGGTTCTCAAATGATCTTCTCCCTATATATATATATATATATATATATATATATATATATATATAGGGTGAGGTTCATTGTAGACACCCCCATAAGTGTAGACAGGTAGACACCCTATTTCACATGTGAAATTACTTTATTTCACATGTGTTTTCACATGTGAAATTTTCTGAACAATGAGAAAAAGGAAAAAGAAGAAAAAAGAAATTAATCATAACCATTAGATCAAGAGATCTAATGGTGAAAAAGGTGTCTACCTGTCTACACTTATGGAGGTGTCTACAATGAACTTTTCACTATATATATATATATATATATATATATATATATATATATATATATATATATATATATATATATATATATATATATCGATGACCCATCAATTAAAAGGGTAACCGTAATTCTACTCGTGCCCATTTTTTCGAAAAAAATTATGTAAAAAAAAAATTAAAAATCGTCATGTGATATATAACGCTTGATTGGTAAAAAAATAAATAAAACACAAGTCTAAATAAAATAAAAACTATCATGTGTCAACGCCTGATTGGTACGTAAAGAGTAATTATGTGAGAATGGAAAATAATTAGTAAAATGTGATATATATATATATATATATATATTTAATATTTATTTAATTAATTGAGAAAAAAATACATTATTGAGAAAAAAAAATACATTTTAATTCTTTATTGAAAAAAAAATGACCATAAATTCTTGTCCAAACCCTACATTTACATCTATAGATATATATGTATCTATCTCTCTCTCTCATGTATATATAGGTTAGGGGAGACAGATATATGACTTAATTCTATTAGCATGTTCACCACCCATTTTCTGTCTTAAAAACCACCTTTTTTAATTAATTATTGTGTCTCTCTCAAAAGGTCAAGGTGGATCACCGGAGAAACGGCAAGAGGGCCCTTCCGGCCGACGATCAATCGGAGGACAATTTACAACCACCACAAGATGATGATCAATTATACCATGATCAACTTTTCCCACTCTATAACTCCCATCGATCTCAACAAGATATGTCCGCCATAGTCTCCGCTCTTTCTCAGGTCATCGGAACCACCACCACCGCCTCCACCGCCGCCACCACCGCCGCTAGTGAACACACTAATTACCAACCTCACAACAGTCAAGAGCTGGGTAAGAAATAAAACTACTTTCTATATTCATTCATTCAATTCATTCATATATATTATATATAATAATCTTGCACAAACCCTAATTAACTAAGCTTAATTTTTCTTAATGTTTAATCAAAACGAAGACTATTTATACCAGTTGAACATATTCTCAGAGATAGTCATCCCCGTAAACGGTCCGATGAAAGACATGTTAGGCTCAGAGATCAAACTCGTGATCTTTCACCCCCAAGTCTTCTCCTCATCACTAGTACAATAACCAAACGACCGATGGTATTAATTACGCATAAAGTATTTTCGACTCGATTTAAGGTGGGAAGAAGACTCGATTCGAGTTTGTTCGGCTTCAATCGTTAGGGTTTTAATTAGCCAAATGGATTAGCTAGGGTTCTATATATAGAAAAGATCTATATGATGCTACTACATATACACATACATGTGATTATAAACATGTGGTAAAATTAGTCTAAGTAATTACCCTTAAATGCATAGAGATTAATTTAATCCGGTTAAACTAGATCGATAATTGGGTGATAACGAACAACCTAGCGTTTCTAGTAACATTAACTAACTCGTAGAGTAGGGTTTGGTGAATGTGAGATTATGACAAACTTTATCGAATAAGAGATAGCTATACAGTAGAGTAGAGTTTGATAGATATAAGATTATGACAAACTTTATCAGATAAGAGATAGCTAGAGAGACCGCTCCGACTACATTTGGGGGTAACCTATCTTTTTTCTAGTAATCTAGTAATAAAGTATTAAAACATAATATGAATACTAGGATTGTAAGAGGTAAAAAAAAGGACATCACGAAACACCTAGAATTAAAGTATGTAAACATCAACTAGTTAGTAATCTCCATGGGTTATGTGCTTCACTTATTTGATCTTGAATTGCTTAACTAATTAAATCTCCATATTTTCAAGAACTAAAAGTCTGTTAGATCTCGAAGTTTATTATCTCCAACTTTGTGTGAATTAATATTTAATTTCTGTGTATTACATGTGTGAAAGTTTTAGTGCCACCCACCACTTGATCAAAAACTTGTAGTTTTACAATTTAAGTACAAACACTACCAAATTTCATTGTTATAACTAGTTTTGCATAGCCTATATATGATGAAGTATTTACACGATTGTTGTAGTTGTGATTTGGTTTTAACTAATTAAACTTCTATATATGCCCTAAAGTACTTAATTGTTTAAAAACCCTATCATTTGTTTGTGCAATATAAAGTGAACCCAAGGAGGAGACACTATAGAGGAGTGAGGCAAAGACCATGGGGAAAATGGGCCGCGGAGATCCGCGACCCACAAAAGGCAGCAAGGGTGTGGCTTGGGACATTCGAGACAGCCGAAGCAGCAGCACTTGCCTACGATGAAGCGGCCCTTAGGTTTAAAGGAACCAAAGCAAAGCTCAATTTCCCCGAAAGAGCTCAAGGAAGGCCCGAATTAGGCTATTTCACCACTCATCCGCAATTACTACAAACGACACAAGCGCAAGCGCCTCATCTTCGACCTCCATCTCAAAGCTCGTACCCTAATATTCTAGATTATACGAAGTTTCTCTGTGGCGCTAACGAACATGAACATGGGTTGTCTACATTGGATACAAATGTTGTGAATTGTACTAATACTTCATCTTCAATGGATATGGGTGGTTCATCAAGTGTTGGCCCTTTAGGGTATTGGCAAGATTTTGATCCAACTAATCAATCAAGAGCTCCATAGGTGAATTTGATCATGTTGAGGTTCAATGGCCTTTCTTATATATCTACTTTATATGTTGATCAACTTTCATATGTCACTATGTTTTTGTTAATTTTTATGATTTTTTTCATCAACCCATGTTGCAATATATATGACATGTAAATGGACTTTTTCTGCTTCATTCTCTTGGTAATATATAATTATTATACCTACAATGTTTATGACAAGTTTTCAGCAACAAAACAAACATTTGATTTTGTGTTGTAACAAATTTGTGATGTATATATGGCGCACTTGCTACTATTTTTTAACGGCTAAATTATACCCTATTACTTATTGGTTATCACTTTCAAGTTTTGAATTTTGATCTTCATTAAAGAAGACAATACCTCTTAACACGTGCTACTATATATTAAAAACTTAATATACTTCATTTCTGGAAGACTAGGCATTTACGACTGTAATTTCAGTCACAAGTCGGTTATGCATATATATAGTCTTTTGCTACGAATGATTCAACGAACCCTTCGCGATCGCTTTATGAACATATACTTTTGTGACCGCTTTGCGACTGTGTTGATTGCAACCTCTAGTTTTGCTACCGGTGTAATTTCGATCTGTCGCAAATCAATCCCCAAATATTACCATTGTTTTTATTTATAGGTCATAAAGGACTAGTTTTCTAGTAGCAGTTGTTATCGACCTATTTTGTTGTATTTACATCTTAACTAATTAAGTCATGAAAGATTAATTTGAAGTCTTACACTCTTACCACTTTCTTTAGTGAGATATTAACTAGAAAGAAACTAGATTTACAATGCGCATGTTACCGCATGTTGTAGCTAAAAAAACACACGAGTATACAAAAAAATTGTATTGGTATAACACAACTTAAAAGAAGACATAAAAAAACAAAAAAAAATTGTATATCGACGTTAAAGTTAGAAGCCAACGTTCAAAGTATCGAGCCTAGAATGTGTTGGGTACAAAAAACAATTTCATTGCTTCGAAGCAATGTAATTAAAACGAAATACGAAAAGACTGTGTAACGTCGGTAAAATCGAAAACGTGACGGTCAAAATTGATATGATCTATATATTGTATAATTATCGTATGTATACATATAGACACGTGATCATGTATCGTGTCTACATATATATCGCAAAATCGATAAGCGAACCCTCGTTTGTATAAAAACGCATACCCTGATGACGAGCTCTAGGCGCTGACGACATGATGTTACCGGCTAGAAATAATCATGTCACACCATACATATAGACCAAAATGATGGTGAAGCATATATAAACCACTTTAACGGTCAATAACTATGTACTTGACACTACTAGGAGAAAACAATCGCAAATTTGTGACAAAGAAAAAAAAAATTCTCAACAAATTTATGCCAAATTTGCTATGGAAATGATCACTAGTCGCAAAATTATTAGCGACTGCAATTAATCTAGTCGTAAAATTAACGTGCGCTTAATCTGTCGCAGAATTAGAGACCCAATCAATCCATAACATAATTAGCAACCGCAATCATAAGCCGATCGCCAAAAGCTAATTACTTTTTCTGTTTTTTTTTTTTAGAACGGCGCCAAAAACTGAGTATCAACAACGAATTGAAGAAAGCTGTATGATTGTTTCTTCATTCATCAATTAGCTATTTTAAAAATTTATCAATAAAAATGTTAAACAAATTGATTAAATAAATTAAAAACATTTGAAGAGGTAAGTGAAGATTGAAAGAAAGAAATAAAAGTGTAAGATGACTTCCCTGAGAAGCTAATAAACATGTCTGTCTGACAGACAGTACTAAGTACTTATCATAAGTTTGAAGAATCCTGGATCGATCGATTGATTAAAAGGTGCCGACTATTGTGCCGACGCCGCCACACCAACTATTTCATCATTGTACGATGTTAATTCGTGGATGTATATGTAACATGTAATCATAGATTCCGATATATATATATAATGAAGTTGGTTTGTAAATATATATATATGAAATATGATCGATATATCATGCATATATGTATGAATATGAAGACTTTAAGGAGCCAGAATTCGGCTGGGATCGGCAGATGCATGAATATCATCATAACACACACTCACACACTCACACACTCACATACACACTTTCTCTCTCATAATACACACCTAACAATTTACATGACAAAATAAATAATAATTTTTAAAACGGATAATTAAGTCACGTGCTCTTTGAACGGACCTCTTGATATATATTTATATATATACACGTAATCACATATGTAATGTTTAAGATAAACTTTATGAGTTTGTTTTAATTTATTCATTCAGAAATTTATGGTTTTGTTAGTTCTTTGTGTCATATTTAGGTAATCAGATTCAAGAAGTAACCGAAACGATGTATCCAACTTAGAATATGATTTCACTCAACAAAGAGATCTTTACAGCTTGATAACAACAATGAAAAAATCTCTGAACAATCAACAATAGCAGCCTAAAACAACTTTAACAGGTTGCAAGTTCATCAAGTATGATGAGCTTGATCGAAACCCTAGAACCAAGATGAACTGTGTTGAACTTCAGGGAAGAAAGAGAAATCGCAGTTACAATAATACTCTCTTATTTCTAAATGAGGCTAAGAGTGGCTTATATACTCGAACCGGCAACTAGCTCCGCAATTCTATCCACCTCCAAACCAGTCAGCTATCTTCAAGCCCAATAGTCCAGTTCCAACTTATTACTTGAGCCCAACACATCAGCCCATATGCTCAACATGAAATAAAAATGAATCAGAACAATGCAAAGTAATAGAAAGAAAAGAATTTGCTGTTTGAATTCATGATTTATTACTTTTAACAGTTTGTCTTGACATAAGAACGTATTGATAGAAAATGTATTCATCTTTATAAGGCTATCTGTAGTGGTTTGAGAGTTTGGTGGAGAGTTACAATAATGCCCCTCCGTATAAATATACAACAAACACGTGTCACGCTAGACATGTGGCGGATGACGTGGAAATAGGGGGTTATGAGGTAAGGGGTGTAGTGGAGGGTTATGACGATGAGATGTTATGAATATGGGAGAACCAATAGGAAAAAAAAAAAAAAAACAAGACAGGGGGAGGCGTTATCTACATAACGCCGGGCACAAATTTGACTAACATAACGCCTGTGAGGATGGTGGAGCCGTGGAGGGGCGCCATAGGGGGCGCCATGTTGAGAAAATTGAGTATATGGCGCCCCACTACGAATAGCTTAATAAATGTTTCGTTCCCTCTCTAAACTAATATGAGATTTATATCTCCACCTCTTGTGAGCTCAGCTTCCTCACTAGCACACCAGAATACAAACAAAAAGACTAAACAAAATTATATATAAATTCAGAGTCATCTCATAGTTTTCTTTAACCGCCTAAAAATTATATATAAAAATCATTAGCAAAAAGATCTATGAAAGAGGAGCAAATTTTGTATACAAATTATTTTATTACTATTTAGGAAGGTAGAAAATTATTTACTTATAAAACTAAATGATATGATATCAACCATATTATTTTCAAAGATGTGAAAAATTGTCGGTTTAGGTTGTAGCCTAGTGGTAAGATGTAATTAGAGAGTAAAGACTCAAGTATAATACTTAAGTGCGCTGGTACTTTAGTTGTTTAAAAAAAATTGTGTTTTTATTTTTTCTAATGACAAAATTTAATTTTACTTTTAATGGATTTTACTTTTAAGATTTAGAATTTTACTATTATATTTTACTTCTACTTTTATCATATTTCTTACTTATTGTTATATTTTAGTTTTATTTCTACAGATTTTACTTTTATGATTTAAGGGTTTTATTATTGTCAGATTTTAGTTTTACTCTTATCAAATTATTACGATTTAAGGGTTTTAGTTTTGTCAAATTATATATTTACTTTTATAAATTTTAGTTTTACTTTTCTCTTATATTCATTTACTTACATTGTTAATTCATTTATTAGGAATTGGTTAAACTCCAAAAATCAAAAGAGATATGAGGGTTCAACTATAATATACATAGAGTATACATGAGCTTGACCCTATAAAGAAATAATATTATGAGAATATATTCGATCATAAAAATAAGAAAACCACAAACCGTAACTTAAAAATAAAACTTATTTACTATTTTGCGGTACCGAATAACGCCCGAAACGCAAAGCGTAGAGGCATTAAAGTCGTATAAGATTATAAACGAGAGTATACCATGAACATGGTGGGCATCGAGTAGCAAATAGGAGATTAGGTCTTATATTACTTGTATAAAATCAAAAAGATACAAAAAGTTTGGTACGTTCGAGAACGACAAGTGAAAAGTCAAGCTACATCAGATTTTGACACAACATGTTAACTTAACTTTCTCCACTGGCCACTGCTTTCCATGCCGAAATGTCTTACTTTTTTTTGTCTTTCTTATCCATTGACTCCTTCAAGATCATATGGGTTGATTTTCAAAATTTAGACCCACTGAAACCGAACCATTGAAATTTAAAACGGAACCAAACCGTTGGCAACTTTTGGTTTCAGTTTGGGCTTTTAGGTAAGCACTTTTGGCCCTTTAAACAAAAAAGTTTACAACAATAACTAACCAAAAAACTATCACATAATTAAGCTGCTAGCGGTCCACAAACAAGATCTGCTCTTTTGATTTAGGGGCGTGGGGTACTATTGATTTTGGGCTAGATATAATTTGGTTATTTACTTATTTAGCCCACTAAAATTTAAAACTTAAATAAGTTATATAGAAAAAAGTAATAACTATACGGTCCGGTTTAGTTTTATACGATTTTGCAAATTCTAAAACCGCAAGCCAAACCGTTCTTTACAGTTTATGAATACTGAAAACCAAAACCAAACCGTTGGAATCTGAACCGATCCGTTTGCATCGGGTTGGAAAGCGAACCGCGTACACCCTTAGTTTGGGAAGGTATTGCTAGATGGTGTAATTTGCCTCCAATATTCACGTTCGAGATTCACGACCTCTTCAACATTTACAAGCAAGTGTCTGACAAGAGAAAGACGGCTTATGTTCATGCTATCATTTTTGTGACTTGTTGGGTGCTTTGGCGAGAAAGGAACATGACAACTTTCAAGAATCCAAGAGATCAAGTCTTATAGTTATCTTTGGATAAAATATAGGAGTAAAAACGAAATCTTGGAGTGAGAAAAATGATGTAATTTCATCTTGTAATTGTGGTTGTTGCTTGTTTTTTCGCCCTCTAACGTCTTGCAAGTCAGGTGTTCTTTAATAAAAGTCACCGTTTAAAAAATAAATAAATAAATCTAGAAGGGAGGGTTCTGAAGATGATATAAAGATCAGTTCATAAAAGCAACTTCGATACCCCTATTAAGAAGAAAATTCGACCCACCAATCATGAAAACAACCTATTAATAGATAATTCGGCCCACCATTCATAAATACAACGTTACATTTTTCTTTTTGAAAAGAACATTGCGCGGGAACAGAGTTTTACCACCTCATATCACAAAATTTGTTCACTCCCATGAACCCAAACATCACAAAATGTCCCGGTCAGGTGTCGGGTTTTGGATTTATATGATCTTATGTAATCCGATGTTGAGATCCGAGGATATGGAAATGAGGAGAGGGAGGGAGTGGTGCCATGCGGCTTTGAAGACGCGTTTTTGGTGAGCTTTGATGGACTGCGAGGGTTTCTTGGAGTTGAACCTGATATCAAATATGTGAATCGTCGGGTCGGCTGAACCTGAGGTTAAGTGATAACCGTCTGGTGACCATGCCTGGTTGATCAAGGCGGATTGAGACTCGCTGCTTTCTTGTTTCCACCCGAATTCATGGAGTTCTGTTCGTCTTAATCTGATGTCGAATAGCCGTAGTTGCCTCTCTGGCGTACTGCAAATAAGACACAAAAATCGAAAATATTAATGGAGTTTCTGGACCGAACTAAAACTGCACCTGATGGTCCAGTTCTTTGTCCTTGGTCCTTGGGATGAAGTAATTCAGTTCCCAGCCAGTCCTGTTAGGACTAAGTACTGTATGGTCCGATTCTCAGTTTCAATCTTTTCAAATTCATTGTTCCTGTTTTGGATCGTTGTAAATAGGGGTGTAAATGAGTTGTGTTGGGCGTGAGCCGCTTGAGATCTGCTCACTAAAAGCTCGAATTGAGCCAAACTTAAATGTGCTCAAGCCTGTATTGGATAATAAACGAGCTCAAGCCTGAGATTGACTAGGCTGCAGGCCTGAATGAGCTATTTTTTTTAATTTTATCTAATATACTAAATACATATTTAGAAAATAATAAGTATTATATAAAATTATGATAAAAATAACTGAATAATATATTGTATGTTACACAAAAACAATTATAACTATATAAATATATATAAATAAACTTATAAAATACTTAACGAGCCAAGAAAGAAAGAAGCTGAGTTTGAGCTTAGGCGAGCTCAAGCTCGAGCTCAAGCTCGAGCTCACTCTTTTACACCCCTAGTTGCACATGCCTAGCAGCTCATAAAAAGAACATTGCAATAAATAAATAAAACACTATTTATTTATAATTTATAAAAAGATTTAAAAATGGTAAGAAAAAAGTGTTTGCAGGTCAACCAAACCCAAATCGGCCAGGTCCAACGTGTTTCCCAACCCACCCATATCTCCACCGTGTGTCATCCCTTTCCCCATACCCTATTTAACTACTTCAACAAAAAAATTTTGGTTTGATTAGTGAAATGATGCAAGAAACAGGTGACCTGTGTTTAGTGTTTTACCTGGTCTGAACCATAAAAAGATTGAAGTCACGTGGATTTGGTACAACACTCATACACTTGCTTTCTATCTGATGCTTGTAATCAGCTCTCCCAGTTTCTAAATCAAATCCGATAATCCGTTTATCTGCACCGACAGAAACTACCATCTGTTTTTGTTGCATCCCAGCAACACCCATTACAGCTGAAGAATGCATACTTCTATGCAATACTTTTGGTTTCCAAGAATCCTCCCCATTTTTCTCGGTCCATTGGACAACTGCATGATCACTTCCACCGGTAACAAAACAAACATCTTCCCATGGCATGAACATTATGCTGTTGATAATACCCTTCACGTGTGGTTTATCTTCGAAGAAAGTTACTCGCTCTCTCTGTAGTAAAATTAGTAACCATTTTTCAAAACCAAGAAGAACTGCATTAGCACTTGTAGTTAGTGCTTTAAAAACATAGTGAGAGAGAAAGAGAGGTGGTTATGTGGTTACAGTTCTCTACTTAAAATTGATTTTGTATTAAACATTCCATGTAATCTTAATCCTAATAAAACAATAAAAATTGTGCCACATGTCTCATTTATAAAGAGTACACATCACCACGCCACATGTCAAGCTCACATTAAATTACCAATTTAGTAATCATCAATTAAGACAATTACCAATTTTATCAAAACTAAATTTTTATTTTAAAATTTTGATAAAACTAATGTAGGTTTGATTAATTACTCAATAATTTTAGTCTTTTTTGTGGAATAATCAACAACTTTTAAACATAATACATTTTTTTAATGTATTAAATTATTATTTAATATATTATGAGAATTTTATATCAATCATAATTTTCAAATTTCTTGATCATTATCTTTTTCTTTGTATTTATCTAATATTATAAATCTATATTCAGCCCGTGTAGTACACGGGTTACTAACCTAGTAATGATATATATATTTTCTTTTATACCTCTTTTGATTTATTTAAATTAAGGACTGCTATCTGAGAGTCCCCGCCATCAGCACTGTAGACAGTGAACAAGCTGCCGCCATGTGGATGCCAAGCTATATCTTCAGGCCATCTTCTATGCTTGATGGAAGCACAATTAGCTGTACTAAGAAGAGATGCACTTGATCTGTCACTGCAACAAATATGGAAAATCTCCACGGTTTATGCAATCGCGTAAAAATAATAAGCTTTAGTCGACACAAATTTAGGTTGTTCATAATAATGATAGTATACACCTTATCCAATAATTAAGAAAACTAGAAAATTAGCATAAATGTACAGAAAAAAAATATGATGCGAATCATAATCTTAGGGCAAAAAAATACTATGTTATAATAGTGTTTTGTTTTATATGATTATTAACAGGTGAGAAATTGTTCTGAATAAGGGCTTTATCACGGATTAAAGTTAGTTTAGTATATATAAATTAAGTTTATTACTTATGAAGGCTGCTGGAATATTTTACTCAATTTTTACTACTTAAGTCCCATTACGATCCCTTTTACCAACATAAGATCGATTATTGGATGATCAAATGTGATTATATCATTAAAAAATGTATATGAACCAAGTATATACTATAAGCTAAAACATGACATGTGTTTTTGTATCAATGATCTGTCATTTATGGCAGCAATTCGTTTTATCTATTGTTCTCACCTATATGGTGTCAACAAAAAGGAAAACAAATTTAAAGCTTTACCAACTTGGCCATTAATCAATGTCTACATATTATCTTCATAGCTCATTCAATTACATAAAGGGGCATCATTATACAAATTTAACATTTAGCTAAATCATCATAATCGAGTATTTGGTAGTTATTGAAAGAAAAAGAAAAAAAAAACTAGAAAGATATAATATTAAAAACACTATGAAAAGTACTTCTATCTTTAAAAGTGAAAGGATATAATATATAATTCATAAGCTTCTAAGGAATCTGTATGGTAACATGAAATATGTAGTGGAGTGATATAAAACATACCCTTTGCCCTGAATTTGCCATAGATTTACAAGTCCATCAAGGGCACTGCATAACATTTCAAACCATAGTTACAGAACAAAGAGAAGGGTGCAGGAAAAGTAAATTATGCATATATAAATTGCAATAGAGGTGGATGTAAGATTCTAAATGAGTGGTGCTGCTGTGGTGACTAATTATCAAAGTTATCAAAATGAACAAAAAATAAATATTAGAATAGAAAACGATAATGTACGTGCAGGCCACCCAAATATTCAACTTTTTCATTAAAGTCACACAACTACTCTAACTAATGTGTAAGGCTTGGTTTTAGAAAACGTCATGTGCTCTGAAGCGTTAAGGTCTCGAAACCCAAAGCATGAGTCGAGAGCCTCACGTGCATAAGACGTTACTCTATGTACAACCAAAAGCTGCATTGGTGTCATCTCTTTACATATATGTCTTCTTATCATAACCAATTCATAATCTATTCATCCCTTAGGTTGTTAATTGCTTTTACATATCACCCTCCTACAGACCCCAATTCTAACCAATATAGACCAATTATGACCCAAAGGTGCATGTGGCGCAGCCTCAAGGCCCTAAGGCGTTTTCCTAATCACCTTGTGCGCCTCACCCCTCACCAAGGTATAAGGCCACCAAGTATGCATCTATACATGTTGACACCTCATCCAATATATTTTTGTATTTTCAAAATTTTAGAGGCATTTCATTTTATGGTATTTTATTACGTTTTCGTTGGAATTGACATAAACGAAGCAAGATACATACTTAGTAGTTCTTAATAAGGGTGGCCTCAACGAAAAAAGTCCAATGCTTGGGTGGCCTTCATATATATTAGAGTAACTTCGTTTTTAGTCCCCCAACATTTGCACATTTTAACAATTTTAGTCCCAACTTTTTAAAAATCCCAATTTAGTGTCTCACATTTCATTTTTTTTTTTCAAATTTGGTCTCAACGTTAACAGTTGTTTAAAGAGCCGTTAGACTGCCCTCATGTGGTCCCCACATGAGGTGTACTTTTGTCATTTCCGTTTGTTTTAACTCATACTTTAAAACAAACAAAAATAACAAAAATACCCCTCACGTGGAGACCATGTGAGGGCAGTCTAACGGCTCTTTAAACGGTTGTTAACGTTGTAACCAAAATTAAAAAGAAAATGAAATGTGAGACACTAAATTGCGATTTTCGAAAAATTGGGATTAAAATTGTTAAAATGTGCAAACGTTGGGGACTAAAAACGAATTGTACTCTATATATTAAAAAGTGAAGGAAAAGAATTGAATACAGATTGGTACTTTAAATTAATTTCCAAAATACGAGTTCATGACTCATGAGATGAGAGTATCTTTTTTAGATCCTCCATTTGTTTAAAATAGTATATAATGATCTTATCCTCAAATGCATTAGAACACCTCATACTAACTGAAGAATGTGAAGACGAAGATTAACCGAAGAGTTGAGAAAATAAGTCATTTAAGATTATTATCACTACCATTTTTGTTCCTTTGTACTGAAGTTTTGATGACAATATCTTATATTTTTCTAACAGTTACTAGGAATAAAAGTTAAAGACGCTTGGATACCTAGTCACGAAAAGCTGATCATTTGTCGGACACAAGGCAAGACTTCTCAACTTTCTCTTATGCTGAGATGGAATGTGGTTGGACGACTGGCAATTGATTATGCGTGGTGAAGATGAACTGCATACCATCTGAATTAGATCTTTATGTTCTCGTTGCTCTGCAATTCCAAAATTAAAAGAAGAAAAAGAGCACACAAATTAACCAAACAAGTATGCAAAATTACGATGGTTCAGTGGCACACATATCTCATGTAAACAAACAAACAAACATATAAAGTAAAATCCCACTCAAAGCAGAGCTATTGGTGGGGAAAGTGGGATGAGAGCAAATCTTTCGTCTATACTAGGGGATAGAGAGTTACTCCCACTCAGACCCCCGACTCAAATACATATCTCATGCACAAGTTACAGTAAACACAAGCCTTTTTACATACATCGACATGAAATGTTTTTATCATGCAAACCAATATTTTGGCTAATTGCTTAAAAAACAATTTTTTGGACTAGAAAAAGCATCAAGTTTCAAGCTTTTCGTGTTAAGGTGATCTGACCAGGTAACCAATCAAGATGATGGCATGGCAGCTGACCATAACTATTGACCATGTTGACTTTTCCCTTGGTATGGCTCTTGAAAACACAATTAACTCACGTTATCAAACTTTTTGAAACTTTGATGGTTTTCTATGGCCAAAAGAAACTTGGTTACCCAAAACAAAAATCAGACCAAAGTTGGTTATCTTTTTTTTTTTTTTGTACTCGACTCTAAAGAAAGTGGCAAAGATTACCGAATTTCCTTTTTGTGCCTTTGGATTGAGTCTCGCCACCTTCTTGTTCATGTCGGGTTCTATTTCCTCTTTCTTTCATAGTGTTTTTGCCATGTGTTGGAATTGATTTACTGTCAGTTTCTTCCAACTTGATAGGAACACTTAGTTTGGGATTCACTGCAGGGATAACAAGTTGTGGTCTTTGATCGTGTTTTCCATTTCTGGAATGTTCGCTGGTCTTTCTAGGAGTAGGACTACATGATCTCCTCTCTTCTTTCACTTTTACACTATTTTCAGAAACTTTTGTAGATGGTACAGTGTTGCCTCGACTTCTGAGGTGTGCCAATTTGCGTTCTGTTTCCTCTAATCTCTTTTCAGATTCTTCAAGCTGCATACCTTCTCCAAAAAGATATTAGCTTTTATTTCCCAGTTTAAAAAAGAAAGTATTATCTATTTTTCTGTTACCATATATTTGCATGTAACACAAACAAAAGGGACAACTTCTGTCAAACATAATAAAAAAAAGACACGCTCTTTCCTAGCAACACTACAGCTAATTAACCACTAACTTAATATTATTTTATACTCAGCGTTAGAAGACTAGAGGCATTCTTCTTCCTTATACGCCGCAATTGCAACCCTTTTACTATTTTACTTATTACTAGGCTGAATCAGATTATGTTTTATCTCTAACTAGTTAAACGGGTGAAATAAAACTAATAGCTTGAAAGGAAACTCATCAAACGGATGGAAGTAGCTAGCCTATAGTGTAAGTTTAATGCATAAAACATCCTAGATCATTTTATTCCAAAAACTAGATTATTGTTAGAACTTACAACAAAATAATTTGTGCAATCATATTTGTCACGCTAATTATAAGCAGAACATTCAAAACATATTTGGACAAAAAGCGTTTTGGGTAAAACTAAATCTGACTTGTTTCGACCTGTACAAAAATTACTCATTTTGACCCATTAAGCCAACCCACCTGACCCGGACAAATTTTGTTTTTACCTTCATGACAAAGTTTTGTTTTTAACAAATACACATCCCTAACAAAGAAGCCTTATTTCACTCCAATAGTCACTTCATCCCGCATGATCTCTATTTATCATCAATCTTTGTATTGTCTATAGTCTACTAAAATCCAAACAATGGCCATGAACAGTAAAATATAACAAGTATGGTTTGAAGAAGAGAGCTTCTTACGAGCAAGTTTTAATCTAGTAAAATGATTATCATCTCATAAAGAAACCATGTATAGAATTACACTACTCAAGTTATCCAAAATTACTAGAGTACACATATGATATGCAGCACTAGTGCAATACATTCAGACATAACACATAGCAACTGTAAACTTAACAAAAACACATTATGAGTCTCCAAATGACAATATGACATTGTGCTAAATCTAATTAAAAACCGAAATTAACTTCCTAAATGAGTCGAACCCTGCTTCCATAAACTTTCAATTCCAGGGTGCATTTCCATCAGTTACTTTCCTTTTTCCTATTTAGTATGACATTTACAATCTCACCTGCAAATAGCCCTGCTATATGACTGGGATTATTATCCTGGATGCGGTTTTTGTTTTTTTGTTGTTGTTATAGTATCACATACAAATGTAATTGATCAAAGCACTGGAATACTGGATAACACAAAGTTTTAGCACACACAAACAGTGATAATTTTGATTAGAAGGTGTATTTCCCCATATTTTGAATATGCAATTTCCCCCAAAACGTCATCAATTTGTATTTTTCCGTCATAAAACCTAAATCAAAGCACTAGAAGTCTAGAACTAACTAACATCTTCTTCCCTGACGTCATATCACAACGAAATTTTACGTTTTAACAATCACACACAAAAAAACAAAAAAACTACGATTCAAAATCGAATTCAACCAACTGATATGCATAAATCAACAGCAATAACAGATTTATAAACATTGAAATGAAAACTATTCTAATATGATCGAGGGGAGTGAGTAACAAAACCTGAGATGTGTAATAGGTGACACGTGTACGGAGGTGATCGACTTCTTTGGCGCGGTGTTCGATCAAAGCTATGAGAGCCTCTTCTTGCTCCTCTCTGTCGGTTTTCTCGTCGCCGGAACTTGACGTCATAGTTGTGGCCGGCGGCGATGTTGATTTTCGGTTTTATTGGTGAGAGCGGTTTGAGGGGGTTTTGTATTATTTCCCTCTTTTCTCATAGGTTGGATTATACCAAAGGGGGTAGGGTAAGTTTTTATCTTTCGTATCATAACACAACATAAAGTGATCAAAATAAATTCTAGAACTATACAACTATTAAATCTCTATTTCTCTAGGGAGATTGAACATTTGAGTTCTTTATTTGAACTTCTTTTTGTGGATCGTATGTGTGTATGTATCTTGGGTCTTGTCGTTTTTTATCTCTCACATGTGTTTTATTTTTATAAAATTTCTTATTTCTCTTACATTTGTATAAATAGGTTGTTTCTTTCTGTTTCTCTTTTGCTTTCTCTTACATGCATTTTCTGGTTTCTCTCTGATTTTCACACCTCGTAGTGCCTTGTCGCTACTTGTCTCTGGTGACCGGCATTTTTCCATGGTTGTCGTATTGACGTTGTCAGTGGTGGTCGACGGTGCCTTTGCTTGTTGTCGTTGTCTCTTTCATGTTGGTATCTGGCGATGTTAACGACGATTGTGAAGGGTTTTGTGTTGTTTATTTTGGTCGGTTAAAAAGGTTTGGCTATGATGGATCTAGAGGTGGCGAGGCGTTTATCGCAACCGTCGTTAAGGTCTAAGCCATTAACATGTCTGACCCTTTGTGGAGGCTAGATTTAGGGTTTATGTGGTCTGAAAGTTGAGTTGATCTTCTGATTCCATTTTGTTTTTTTTTTGGTGCTATGATGTTTCAGGCTGTGATGATCGGGTTAGGGCCTGATCTTTCTATCGATGTTTTAGGTTAAAATCTCTTATAGTCTTGATTACGAGTCAAATTAGGGGCTATGACCAAATGAAGTGTAGAGATATACTTGCTAAAATGATCATAGCCCATGACTTACCTTTCTCATTTGTAGAGTATCATTGGTTTAACCAGCTAATGAAATATAACAATCCTCTATATGAAAAAGTAAGTAGGTTAACAGCCACAAGAGATTGCATAAAAGTTGTGGATTTAGAAAAACAAAGGATTAAGAAAATATTGAAAAAAGTTGATATGATATCACTTACAAATTGTTGGGCATCAAAACAGACTATTAGGTAAATGTGTTTGACGCCTGAATTTGTAGATTGTGATTGGAAAATGCAAAAATGCATTATTGGTTTCAATGAGCTTGAACCATCCCATGATGGTGAGGTTATATCAGATGGTATATTAGAGTGTTTGATTAAATGGAGTATTCAAGATAAAATAAAACAATTACCCTAGATAATGCATCATGATTATTCGAAGGAGAGATTCCAACTTTGAATGGTCCCTCACAAAGTTGCTTGAAGTTTTTCTAGAAGCTACTAATTTGTTTTCGGGGTACTGTATATCCAACACCAAACTTGTTTCTTATTAAAAAATTTTAAGCAAAAAGGAGATATGTAATCTTTTACATCATATGGTGCATTTTAAAGGATATGAGTATACAAATGTATGAAAAAATTGAAAAGTATTGGGGAGAAGTTGGGATGTTATGTGTATTGCATCTATTTTATATCAACGTTTTAAGAAGTTGTCAGTTAAATGGACTTTTGAAAGGTTGTATGCAACATGGGAACATGACAATCGGCTTGAAGATGTGACTGGTAAGTTAAATTCCATGTGACTGGTAAGTTAAATTCCCCATTTCAAAAGTATTCTAGCACGTTTATGGCATCTAAGACTGCCACGAATAGCTCAACATCTTCTAACGATCGAGATATACAAGAAGATGACTTTTTTGCTTACCTTAAATCTAAACTAGTTGAGGTTGGCAAAAGAATGAACTCTAGATGTATTTGGACGAGCCTTGTTATACATGCGTGGAGTCCAAATTTGATGTGTTGAACTGGAGTCAATATTCTAGAAAGTTTCTTGTTTTAAGTAAGATGGCTAAAGACATTTTGGTCATCCGATTACAACCGTCGCTTCCGAATCAGCATTTAGTGCGGGGAGACGTATACTAGATGACTATTGAAGCTCTCTTTAAAAAAAGTATATGATGGAACTTCTCGTTTATGGAAATGATTGGTTAAGGTTAAGGGTCGTGTCAAAAACAACAATCAAAACATTGGAAGTAAGCTTATATTCACATTTTGTCCACTTTTACCTTTTATACTTTATGTCCTAACAATTGTAATATTTTTGAATGTGTAGGAATCAGCAAAAGAACAAGAAAAATTAGAAATTGATATGTTCATTTATGATTAGTGTGCTAACATCAAAAACCGGTTGATTATGAAAAGTAGTTATTTATTTTATATCTTTTTCCAGGTTTTCAAGATTCGGTTGATTATAAAAAGTATTTAGGTAGCGTTTGGTAAGTAGAAATGGAGGGTGGAATGAAAGAGTCATTACATCAAAATGAAAAATGACATGTTTGGTAACACAATGGAATTGAATAGACCATTACATGAGGAATGATATTCCTTTCATTTATAAAGATTTTCATTCCATAGAGGAGGGATGTTTTTTTCCGATTCCTTAAAAAAATGGAATGAAATTTTTTTTTCCAATTAAATTTCTTTTTAAAATTTTATGAAAAAAAAAATAAAGAGTAAAAAAAGGAAAAAATAAATATATAAAAATATAAAATATGAATAACAATAATAAAATAAATACAAAATAAAAATAAACAATAAACAATAAACAATAAATAAAAACGAAAAAAATAAAGATCAAATTAAATTAGAAAATAAAAAATAAAAAATAAAAAACAAATAAAATAAAAATATTAATTAAATATTTTAATAAAAAATTAAAAATTAAAAATTAAAAATATAAAAATAAAACATTAAAAAATATAAATATAAACCAAATATGCTAATTTTTAAATGAAAATATTAGTAATTTATATTTGATTACTTCTTTTTTACTAACCATCAAATAATACGAAGCAATAATTTATTTCATTCCCACATGGTAACCAAACAAAAAGATTGAATGGTAATGATCCATTTCATCCCCTCAACCATTCCATTCCTAAGTCCATTCCATTCCCTCGACCATTTCATTACTCATACCAAACAGACCCTTATTTATTTTATTATATTCTTGTTTCATATTAATATATTATGTGCTAACTTTCAGGAGTTTCTGGCTTGATGATGTTCTTTCATGACTTGAAGCACTTGTTTTTTTATTAACACGTTGTTTTGGTCAAAAACTGCCTAAGCAATTAGTTGATCAAACTTTGTATGTGAGGTAGCGTGTTTGATGTAAATAAAGATGAAAATGCAAATGTAAAGGTTGACGCGAGGATGTAACGAGGGAAAATCCAAGTATCCTTGAGTATCCTCAAGGAGCCTGGCAAAAAACCTCGGGGGCCGGTTCAAAGTACCTGCCGCCTAAAACTTTTATATAATGAAAGTTTGGATTACAAAGTAAA
>JBCNJP010000002.1:8982491-9034281 GCA_039602395.1 Deinandra increscens subsp. villosa | reverse complement strand
TAGAGTAAATTATGGATTGCGTCCCTGTGGTTTGCACTTTTGTTTGGAATGAGTCCAAGTTGTGAGAAATTTCTAATTGAAGGGCCGTGGTTTTAATTTCTTCTGAATTGAGTCCCTGGGCCTAACAGAGTTAAAATTTTCTGTTAAGTCAGAGGGGCATTTCAGTCATTTTACACCTCAGGGACCTGTTATGTAAATTCCTAGGTTTTTTAAAGTTCAAGGACTATTCTTGTAATTACCCATATATATAATATAAAAGAAAAAAAACCTTAGTAGGTCAGACTCCCTCTCCTCCCTTCCCGTTCATTCTGACCGGCGACTTCTCCCTGTCGGCACAACGCCGACGAACCTAGCAGACGAACAGATCTCTCCATCTCTCAGCTCCGTAGCAGTTAAAGCACGGTGGTGGTGGGTTACGGATCCGACGGTGACAGCCGCATCCCACTCTCGCTCTCCGCCGTTCATCTCGCTGGGATTTCTATCAGATCCGACGGCTCTGTCATCGTCGGGATCTGCTCCTCTGCTGTTTCCACTTCCTCTCAATCAATTAACGTTTTCGATTACGTCACCGTCTTCCATTTTCAAGCCCTAATTTGATTTCGTCATTCCAGGTAATAAATAATCCATTCACTTAACGTTATTATTCTCCGTCATCATGTTATTATTATTCAAATCGGTGATATTTGGAGCTGTCTGAAACTTCTATGCGCAACTTGGATTAATGATTATTATTATTATTATTATTTTATCGATTATGCCTATGATTGTGGATGGATCTAAGTCGAGGTTCTGATTTAGCAAGAAAAGAGGAGGATCGGGAAAGTCTGAGTTTTTTCCGCCGGAAAAATGTTTTGGCTGGAAAAGTTGCCGGCAGTGTGGGTGTTTTGTATTTCTCTTTTTTTTTTTTAGTTTTAATTAGTTTTAAGTAATTACAGAAAATACCCCTATAATTTTTAAAAGCATATAAATTTACATAAGTAGTCCCTGAGGTGTAAATGACTGAAATACCCCTCTGACTTAACAGAAAATTTTAACTCTGTTAGGCTCAGGGACTCAATTCAGAAGAAATGGAAACCACAGCCCTTCAATTAGAAATTTCTCACAACTTGGACTCATTCAAAACAAAAGTACAAACCACAGGGACGCAATCCATAATTTACTCATTCTTTTAATATATTGCAAAGCGTCAAAAACAACACACATATATTTACGAACTTGATTTGAATGATAAAAAACTTTCAAAAATGATTACGAAAACATTTTATAACTGGCATGTTGAATTTTTATAACTTTCTTCAAAGTATAAACATATTTATATACTTTTACAAAAACAATAAAAAGAGTTTTGAATTAATGTAACATATAAGTACCTTACCTAGCTATTTTTTAAACCACTTTATGTGGATCCCTACATTAATTAATGTAACATATAAGATGAAATAAAGGAGTTTACTGAACTTTAAAAGCGATTTGTTTCGCAAAACATGCTCGCGCAAAAAGGTGAAAAATACCAAGAGTTATGAAACAAAGCCACAAAATTAACATAATAAAGATAACATTTAAACTTTATTCAATATTTCAATGTGTCAAATTCTACTTGATTCAATGTATCGCGCATCCGGCCTACTCCTTCACTTTAGTTTCTTGCCATGATTAAGGTTTTAATAAAAAACACTTGTGCATATTTTGATATATATATATATATATATATATATATATATATATATATATATATATATGTGTATTATAAGAATTGAAAAGTCCATTGCATATTAATTAGATCTTTTGAGTGATGGTTGTGAATAATTTTCTTTTTTGCTCTTTTTTTTTCTTTCCTTTTTTTCATTAATTTCACATGTGAAAAAAATATTTCATATGCGAAAGTGTCTACAATGAACCCCACCCTTATATAGAAATATCAAAAACACTTGTGTATATATATATATAGAGAGAGGAAAGATAAAATGAAAACCTCTTTAAGTTTGGAAAACCGTGAAAACAAGCTAAAAAATTCGTTTTTTGTTCTGATTTTATAATGGTGACTCTCTAAGTTAAAAAAAAGTAAAAAAAACGCCTAGTAATTATTTTTTAAAAAAAATTCTATAACCGATGTTACATATGTAACATCGGTTATAAAATATTTTTTTTAAAAAAATTACTAAGTAACATCGGTTATAGATTTTTTTTAAAAAAATAATTACTAGGCGTTTTTTTTACTTTTTTTGCATAAAGAGGTTTTTTTTAACTTAGAGATCCACCACAAAAAAACGAAACAAAAAATGAATTTTTTAGCTTGGTTTTCACAGTTTTCCAAACTCAGAGAAGTTTTCATTATATCCCTCCCCTATATATATATGCTTAATCAATGAGACACGTACCATATATGTAAATGGGTTTGACGTACTTTATATATGTATTCAATATAAAGAGAATAAATATATTGGTCCGGATATATAATATTTTTAAACTTTATAGTGAGGTTTATAAAAGTTATTTAAGTATAAAAAAGTTACTTGATTGAGATTTAAGAAAAATATATATAACTTAACAATGAATAATGATTTGGTTTTTTTTTTAATTATATTTTTACCCTCTAACCATAAGTAACCTGATATGGTTTAGGAAATTTGTCTCTTTTGATGCATGTGTGCTTTTAATTTGCTTTCTCAATGTTATTTTGTAATATTCTTGTAAAGAAAAATTAATTTTTGCTTACATGGTTACATCATTTTATGGTTTGTTTGAATTTTATATGTAGAGCTCTCGCTCGATCGTTTATTTAGAATTAAGAAAGATTATAGCTAGTAATTTAAAAAAGGTGGTGAGAAATTATAGAAAATATTAAAAGGAAAAATAATAATAAATCTCCATTATATTCTTTATTTATTCTTTAAGTTAGTTATAAAAATACCTAGCTACCTCTATATATCTTTTTGAAAAATTAAATGGTCATGTGTTTGTTGAGATTTGTTTTTTAGTCTCGATTTTTTTAATTGTTTTCTCATTATCTATTTTTTATTCTTACATGGCAAGTATACTGACTTCGAGTTCTAACGTATAATTAATTTAGCTAGTAAATTATCCTTTAAAATTTAGTTGTTAACGATATATTCATGAAAATCGATCAATTTGTTGATTCTCAGCATATATGCAGCACATGGTTGTTGAAAAAACAGGCTGCTATATTAATTTCTAAAGACATTATCTAGAAGAAAATATTAACTCTTGAAACATTAATTACCGTGTGGAAGATATCTTCAAAATTTTGTAAAAGTATATTTAATATACAACAAAATTTTGAAGTCAAGGAAGGGTGTAGGCTTGTTTAGTGGGGTTTTTCTTTTTTGGGGTTTATGTAATCGTTTTCTTTTCCTGTGGGTCCAGCTTCTTGCTGGATGCCTTGTCCTTGTTTTTTTTCCTGGGTTTAATAAAGTGCCTGCTGTTCAAAAAAATATACAACAAAATATTTCGATTTCACTTGTATTTCTCATTCAACAATTAAAAAGTTTAAATTACGGAAATATAAGTTTTTCTGTAACTATATTATATTCGTCTTAGTACTAATAACATCAAATAATAAGAAAACAAATATTTATTTAATTAATTTGCATACAAACCAGCTAAAAAGAGATAAATAAGAAATTAATTAAAGGCGGATCATATCCAATGTACGTGGTGGTACGGGAGGTTAGACCATCTTGTACGTTTAATATAATTTAAAAATATATATATATTTTTTTAATGATTTAAGTGTAATTAGGGTTATATTAATTTGGCTAATTTAATGAAGTGTACCCTCATGAACTTAATCGATTATATATATGCATCTTTATGCAATTATGCACCCGGCCACATGAAGTATCCTCTAACAAAACCCATAATTTTTATTAATTTTCTTTTATTTTCTTTGAGTTTTATAAAATTAAATCATTTTTACGTGTAAACTACGCGTTCAAAGTTAAGAAATTTGATAAACATGCATGCTATGATAAAGATCGCAATAATTAAATTGAATTGAATTGAATTGAATTTGTTAAAGTTAAAAGCTTTCATAATTTATGTGGTTTTACATATAGATACTTCACCATATTTTGCTTCCTATCAATTAAGAATTTTAGATTCACACAATAAAAAAGTAACAAACATATATGTTAATTAAATTAGTTTTAAAGTTAAGAATTAATCAAAAGATTAATCTTTGAATTGTTCTATATACGAGTACTCAAATTCAAAGGTCAAAGCTATAATTTCAAAAAGTTGGATTTGAGATTGATATAGGCTTCTTTTGTCGTACAAGAATTCCAGTTGATTAATTAACAAGTTTATTTTTTTAACGAAAACATAATCTACTTCAAAATCTAGTCTATATGTCGCAAGATTTGAATCTTTAAAATCTTATAAAAAAGTAAATACATAAAAAATCACTGTGAGTATCATTGGATTAAAATCAAATTAGGTTTGTACATCTTATTCACACCTATTTATAAAAACATTAGGATAAAAGACCACTTTGATGATCTGGGGTAATATATATATATATATATATATATATATATATATATATATAAAAGCTCTGACCCACCTACAATTACTAAGAAACTTTCAGATAGTTATAAAAATACATAATTGTCGTAGATTATGATTGTATTTATAATTTTTTTTTAAACTCAGTCGTGTAACACACGGAGATAGAAAAACTAGTATATATATATATATATATATATATACATATATATATATATAGGGTTAGGTTCAAATGAGAACTTTTTCTTTTGAGAACTTTTGAGAACCATTCTGAGCCACTAATTTTCAAGGGGGAAGCATTCAATTAAAAGTTCTCAAACCAAATTGGTTCTCAAATGATCTTCTCCCTATATATATATATATATATATATATATATATATATATATATAGGGTGAGGTTCATTGTAGACACCCCCATAAGTGTAGACAGGTAGACACCCTATTTCACATGTGAAATTACTTTATTTCACATGTGTTTTCACATGTGAAATTTTCTGAACAATGAGAAAAAGGAAAAAGAAGAAAAAAGAAATTAATCATAACCATTAGATCAAGAGATCTAATGGTGAAAAAGGTGTCTACCTGTCTACACTTATGGAGGTGTCTACAATGAACTTTTCACTATATATATATATATATATATATATATATATATATATATATATATATATATATATATATATATATATATATATATCGATGACCCATCAATTAAAAGGGTAACCGTAATTCTACTCGTGCCCATTTTTTCGAAAAAAATTATGTAAAAAAAAAATTAAAAATCGTCATGTGATATATAACGCTTGATTGGTAAAAAAATAAATAAAACACAAGTCTAAATAAAATAAAAACTATCATGTGTCAACGCCTGATTGGTACGTAAAGAGTAATTATGTGAGAATGGAAAATAATTAGTAAAATGTGATATATATATATATATATATATATTTAATATTTATTTAATTAATTGAGAAAAAAATACATTATTGAGAAAAAAAAATACATTTTAATTCTTTATTGAAAAAAAAATGACCATAAATTCTTGTCCAAACCCTACATTTACATCTATAGATATATATGTATCTATCTCTCTCTCTCATGTATATATAGGTTAGGGGAGACAGATATATGACTTAATTCTATTAGCATGTTCACCACCCATTTTCTGTCTTAAAAACCACCTTTTTTAATTAATTATTGTGTCTCTCTCAAAAGGTCAAGGTGGATCACCGGAGAAACGGCAAGAGGGCCCTTCCGGCCGACGATCAATCGGAGGACAATTTACAACCACCACAAGATGATGATCAATTATACCATGATCAACTTTTCCCACTCTATAACTCCCATCGATCTCAACAAGATATGTCCGCCATAGTCTCCGCTCTTTCTCAGGTCATCGGAACCACCACCACCGCCTCCACCGCCGCCACCACCGCCGCTAGTGAACACACTAATTACCAACCTCACAACAGTCAAGAGCTGGGTAAGAAATAAAACTACTTTCTATATTCATTCATTCAATTCATTCATATATATTATATATAATAATCTTGCACAAACCCTAATTAACTAAGCTTAATTTTTCTTAATGTTTAATCAAAACGAAGACTATTTATACCAGTTGAACATATTCTCAGAGATAGTCATCCCCGTAAACGGTCCGATGAAAGACATGTTAGGCTCAGAGATCAAACTCGTGATCTTTCACCCCCAAGTCTTCTCCTCATCACTAGTACAATAACCAAACGACCGATGGTATTAATTACGCATAAAGTATTTTCGACTCGATTTAAGGTGGGAAGAAGACTCGATTCGAGTTTGTTCGGCTTCAATCGTTAGGGTTTTAATTAGCCAAATGGATTAGCTAGGGTTCTATATATAGAAAAGATCTATATGATGCTACTACATATACACATACATGTGATTATAAACATGTGGTAAAATTAGTCTAAGTAATTACCCTTAAATGCATAGAGATTAATTTAATCCGGTTAAACTAGATCGATAATTGGGTGATAACGAACAACCTAGCGTTTCTAGTAACATTAACTAACTCGTAGAGTAGGGTTTGGTGAATGTGAGATTATGACAAACTTTATCGAATAAGAGATAGCTATACAGTAGAGTAGAGTTTGATAGATATAAGATTATGACAAACTTTATCAGATAAGAGATAGCTAGAGAGACCGCTCCGACTACATTTGGGGGTAACCTATCTTTTTTCTAGTAATCTAGTAATAAAGTATTAAAACATAATATGAATACTAGGATTGTAAGAGGTAAAAAAAAGGACATCACGAAACACCTAGAATTAAAGTATGTAAACATCAACTAGTTAGTAATCTCCATGGGTTATGTGCTTCACTTATTTGATCTTGAATTGCTTAACTAATTAAATCTCCATATTTTCAAGAACTAAAAGTCTGTTAGATCTCGAAGTTTATTATCTCCAACTTTGTGTGAATTAATATTTAATTTCTGTGTATTACATGTGTGAAAGTTTTAGTGCCACCCACCACTTGATCAAAAACTTGTAGTTTTACAATTTAAGTACAAACACTACCAAATTTCATTGTTATAACTAGTTTTGCATAGCCTATATATGATGAAGTATTTACACGATTGTTGTAGTTGTGATTTGGTTTTAACTAATTAAACTTCTATATATGCCCTAAAGTACTTAATTGTTTAAAAACCCTATCATTTGTTTGTGCAATATAAAGTGAACCCAAGGAGGAGACACTATAGAGGAGTGAGGCAAAGACCATGGGGAAAATGGGCCGCGGAGATCCGCGACCCACAAAAGGCAGCAAGGGTGTGGCTTGGGACATTCGAGACAGCCGAAGCAGCAGCACTTGCCTACGATGAAGCGGCCCTTAGGTTTAAAGGAACCAAAGCAAAGCTCAATTTCCCCGAAAGAGCTCAAGGAAGGCCCGAATTAGGCTATTTCACCACTCATCCGCAATTACTACAAACGACACAAGCGCAAGCGCCTCATCTTCGACCTCCATCTCAAAGCTCGTACCCTAATATTCTAGATTATACGAAGTTTCTCTGTGGCGCTAACGAACATGAACATGGGTTGTCTACATTGGATACAAATGTTGTGAATTGTACTAATACTTCATCTTCAATGGATATGGGTGGTTCATCAAGTGTTGGCCCTTTAGGGTATTGGCAAGATTTTGATCCAACTAATCAATCAAGAGCTCCATAGGTGAATTTGATCATGTTGAGGTTCAATGGCCTTTCTTATATATCTACTTTATATGTTGATCAACTTTCATATGTCACTATGTTTTTGTTAATTTTTATGATTTTTTTCATCAACCCATGTTGCAATATATATGACATGTAAATGGACTTTTTCTGCTTCATTCTCTTGGTAATATATAATTATTATACCTACAATGTTTATGACAAGTTTTCAGCAACAAAACAAACATTTGATTTTGTGTTGTAACAAATTTGTGATGTATATATGGCGCACTTGCTACTATTTTTTAACGGCTAAATTATACCCTATTACTTATTGGTTATCACTTTCAAGTTTTGAATTTTGATCTTCATTAAAGAAGACAATACCTCTTAACACGTGCTACTATATATTAAAAACTTAATATACTTCATTTCTGGAAGACTAGGCATTTACGACTGTAATTTCAGTCACAAGTCGGTTATGCATATATATAGTCTTTTGCTACGAATGATTCAACGAACCCTTCGCGATCGCTTTATGAACATATACTTTTGTGACCGCTTTGCGACTGTGTTGATTGCAACCTCTAGTTTTGCTACCGGTGTAATTTCGATCTGTCGCAAATCAATCCCCAAATATTACCATTGTTTTTATTTATAGGTCATAAAGGACTAGTTTTCTAGTAGCAGTTGTTATCGACCTATTTTGTTGTATTTACATCTTAACTAATTAAGTCATGAAAGATTAATTTGAAGTCTTACACTCTTACCACTTTCTTTAGTGAGATATTAACTAGAAAGAAACTAGATTTACAATGCGCATGTTACCGCATGTTGTAGCTAAAAAAACACACGAGTATACAAAAAAATTGTATTGGTATAACACAACTTAAAAGAAGACATAAAAAAACAAAAAAAAATTGTATATCGACGTTAAAGTTAGAAGCCAACGTTCAAAGTATCGAGCCTAGAATGTGTTGGGTACAAAAAACAATTTCATTGCTTCGAAGCAATGTAATTAAAACGAAATACGAAAAGACTGTGTAACGTCGGTAAAATCGAAAACGTGACGGTCAAAATTGATATGATCTATATATTGTATAATTATCGTATGTATACATATAGACACGTGATCATGTATCGTGTCTACATATATATCGCAAAATCGATAAGCGAACCCTCGTTTGTATAAAAACGCATACCCTGATGACGAGCTCTAGGCGCTGACGACATGATGTTACCGGCTAGAAATAATCATGTCACACCATACATATAGACCAAAATGATGGTGAAGCATATATAAACCACTTTAACGGTCAATAACTATGTACTTGACACTACTAGGAGAAAACAATCGCAAATTTGTGACAAAGAAAAAAAAAATTCTCAACAAATTTATGCCAAATTTGCTATGGAAATGATCACTAGTCGCAAAATTATTAGCGACTGCAATTAATCTAGTCGTAAAATTAACGTGCGCTTAATCTGTCGCAGAATTAGAGACCCAATCAATCCATAACATAATTAGCAACCGCAATCATAAGCCGATCGCCAAAAGCTAATTACTTTTTCTGTTTTTTTTTTTTAGAACGGCGCCAAAAACTGAGTATCAACAACGAATTGAAGAAAGCTGTATGATTGTTTCTTCATTCATCAATTAGCTATTTTAAAAATTTATCAATAAAAATGTTAAACAAATTGATTAAATAAATTAAAAACATTTGAAGAGGTAAGTGAAGATTGAAAGAAAGAAATAAAAGTGTAAGATGACTTCCCTGAGAAGCTAATAAACATGTCTGTCTGACAGACAGTACTAAGTACTTATCATAAGTTTGAAGAATCCTGGATCGATCGATTGATTAAAAGGTGCCGACTATTGTGCCGACGCCGCCACACCAACTATTTCATCATTGTACGATGTTAATTCGTGGATGTATATGTAACATGTAATCATAGATTCCGATATATATATATAATGAAGTTGGTTTGTAAATATATATATATGAAATATGATCGATATATCATGCATATATGTATGAATATGAAGACTTTAAGGAGCCAGAATTCGGCTGGGATCGGCAGATGCATGAATATCATCATAACACACACTCACACACTCACACACTCACATACACACTTTCTCTCTCATAATACACACCTAACAATTTACATGACAAAATAAATAATAATTTTTAAAACGGATAATTAAGTCACGTGCTCTTTGAACGGACCTCTTGATATATATTTATATATATACACGTAATCACATATGTAATGTTTAAGATAAACTTTATGAGTTTGTTTTAATTTATTCATTCAGAAATTTATGGTTTTGTTAGTTCTTTGTGTCATATTTAGGTAATCAGATTCAAGAAGTAACCGAAACGATGTATCCAACTTAGAATATGATTTCACTCAACAAAGAGATCTTTACAGCTTGATAACAACAATGAAAAAATCTCTGAACAATCAACAATAGCAGCCTAAAACAACTTTAACAGGTTGCAAGTTCATCAAGTATGATGAGCTTGATCGAAACCCTAGAACCAAGATGAACTGTGTTGAACTTCAGGGAAGAAAGAGAAATCGCAGTTACAATAATACTCTCTTATTTCTAAATGAGGCTAAGAGTGGCTTATATACTCGAACCGGCAACTAGCTCCGCAATTCTATCCACCTCCAAACCAGTCAGCTATCTTCAAGCCCAATAGTCCAGTTCCAACTTATTACTTGAGCCCAACACATCAGCCCATATGCTCAACATGAAATAAAAATGAATCAGAACAATGCAAAGTAATAGAAAGAAAAGAATTTGCTGTTTGAATTCATGATTTATTACTTTTAACAGTTTGTCTTGACATAAGAACGTATTGATAGAAAATGTATTCATCTTTATAAGGCTATCTGTAGTGGTTTGAGAGTTTGGTGGAGAGTTACAATAATGCCCCTCCGTATAAATATACAACAAACACGTGTCACGCTAGACATGTGGCGGATGACGTGGAAATAGGGGGTTATGAGGTAAGGGGTGTAGTGGAGGGTTATGACGATGAGATGTTATGAATATGGGAGAACCAATAGGAAAAAAAAAAAAAAAACAAGACAGGGGGAGGCGTTATCTACATAACGCCGGGCACAAATTTGACTAACATAACGCCTGTGAGGATGGTGGAGCCGTGGAGGGGCGCCATAGGGGGCGCCATGTTGAGAAAATTGAGTATATGGCGCCCCACTACGAATAGCTTAATAAATGTTTCGTTCCCTCTCTAAACTAATATGAGATTTATATCTCCACCTCTTGTGAGCTCAGCTTCCTCACTAGCACACCAGAATACAAACAAAAAGACTAAACAAAATTATATATAAATTCAGAGTCATCTCATAGTTTTCTTTAACCGCCTAAAAATTATATATAAAAATCATTAGCAAAAAGATCTATGAAAGAGGAGCAAATTTTGTATACAAATTATTTTATTACTATTTAGGAAGGTAGAAAATTATTTACTTATAAAACTAAATGATATGATATCAACCATATTATTTTCAAAGATGTGAAAAATTGTCGGTTTAGGTTGTAGCCTAGTGGTAAGATGTAATTAGAGAGTAAAGACTCAAGTATAATACTTAAGTGCGCTGGTACTTTAGTTGTTTAAAAAAAATTGTGTTTTTATTTTTTCTAATGACAAAATTTAATTTTACTTTTAATGGATTTTACTTTTAAGATTTAGAATTTTACTATTATATTTTACTTCTACTTTTATCATATTTCTTACTTATTGTTATATTTTAGTTTTATTTCTACAGATTTTACTTTTATGATTTAAGGGTTTTATTATTGTCAGATTTTAGTTTTACTCTTATCAAATTATTACGATTTAAGGGTTTTAGTTTTGTCAAATTATATATTTACTTTTATAAATTTTAGTTTTACTTTTCTCTTATATTCATTTACTTACATTGTTAATTCATTTATTAGGAATTGGTTAAACTCCAAAAATCAAAAGAGATATGAGGGTTCAACTATAATATACATAGAGTATACATGAGCTTGACCCTATAAAGAAATAATATTATGAGAATATATTCGATCATAAAAATAAGAAAACCACAAACCGTAACTTAAAAATAAAACTTATTTACTATTTTGCGGTACCGAATAACGCCCGAAACGCAAAGCGTAGAGGCATTAAAGTCGTATAAGATTATAAACGAGAGTATACCATGAACATGGTGGGCATCGAGTAGCAAATAGGAGATTAGGTCTTATATTACTTGTATAAAATCAAAAAGATACAAAAAGTTTGGTACGTTCGAGAACGACAAGTGAAAAGTCAAGCTACATCAGATTTTGACACAACATGTTAACTTAACTTTCTCCACTGGCCACTGCTTTCCATGCCGAAATGTCTTACTTTTTTTTGTCTTTCTTATCCATTGACTCCTTCAAGATCATATGGGTTGATTTTCAAAATTTAGACCCACTGAAACCGAACCATTGAAATTTAAAACGGAACCAAACCGTTGGCAACTTTTGGTTTCAGTTTGGGCTTTTAGGTAAGCACTTTTGGCCCTTTAAACAAAAAAGTTTACAACAATAACTAACCAAAAAACTATCACATAATTAAGCTGCTAGCGGTCCACAAACAAGATCTGCTCTTTTGATTTAGGGGCGTGGGGTACTATTGATTTTGGGCTAGATATAATTTGGTTATTTACTTATTTAGCCCACTAAAATTTAAAACTTAAATAAGTTATATAGAAAAAAGTAATAACTATACGGTCCGGTTTAGTTTTATACGATTTTGCAAATTCTAAAACCGCAAGCCAAACCGTTCTTTACAGTTTATGAATACTGAAAACCAAAACCAAACCGTTGGAATCTGAACCGATCCGTTTGCATCGGGTTGGAAAGCGAACCGCGTACACCCTTAGTTTGGGAAGGTATTGCTAGATGGTGTAATTTGCCTCCAATATTCACGTTCGAGATTCACGACCTCTTCAACATTTACAAGCAAGTGTCTGACAAGAGAAAGACGGCTTATGTTCATGCTATCATTTTTGTGACTTGTTGGGTGCTTTGGCGAGAAAGGAACATGACAACTTTCAAGAATCCAAGAGATCAAGTCTTATAGTTATCTTTGGATAAAATATAGGAGTAAAAACGAAATCTTGGAGTGAGAAAAATGATGTAATTTCATCTTGTAATTGTGGTTGTTGCTTGTTTTTTCGCCCTCTAACGTCTTGCAAGTCAGGTGTTCTTTAATAAAAGTCACCGTTTAAAAATAAATAAATAAACTAGAAGGGAGGGTTCTGAAGATGATATAAAGATCAGTTCATAAAAGCAACTTCGATACCCCTATTAAGAAGAAAATTCGACCCACCAATCATGAAAACAACCTATTAATAGATAATTCGGCCCACCATTCATAAATACAACGTTACATTTTTCTTTTTGAAAAGAACATTGCGCGGGAACAGAGTTTTACCACCTCATATCACAAAATTTGTTCACTCCCATGAACCCAAACATCACAAAATGTCCCGGTCAGGTGTCGGGTTTTGGATTTATATGATCTTATGTAATCCGATGTTGAGATCCGAGGATATGGAAATGAGGAGAGGGAGGGAGTGGTGCCATGCGGCTTTGAAGACGCGTTTTTGGTGAGCTTTGATGGACTGCGAGGGTTTCTTGGAGTTGAACCTGATATCAAATATGTGAATCGTCGGGTCGGCTGAACCTGAGGTTAAGTGATAACCGTCTGGTGACCATGCCTGGTTGATCAAGGCGGATTGAGACTCGCTGCTTTCTTGTTTCCACCCGAATTCATGGAGTTCTGTTCGTCTTAATCTGATGTCGAATAGCCGTAGTTGCCTCTCTGGCGTACTGCAAATAAGACACAAAAATCGAAAATATTAATGGAGTTTCTGGACCGAACTAAAACTGCACCTGATGGTCCAGTTCTTTGTCCTTGGTCCTTGGGATGAAGTAATTCAGTTCCCAGCCAGTCCTGTTAGGACTAAGTACTGTATGGTCCGATTCTCAGTTTCAATCTTTTCAAATTCATTGTTCCTGTTTTGGATCGTTGTAAATAGGGGTGTAAATGAGTTGTGTTGGGCGTGAGCCGCTTGAGATCTGCTCACTAAAAGCTCGAATTGAGCCAAACTTAAATGTGCTCAAGCCTGTATTGGATAATAAACGAGCTCAAGCCTGAGATTGACTAGGCTGCAGGCCTGAATGAGCTATTTTTTTTAATTTTATCTAATATACTAAATACATATTTAGAAAATAATAAGTATTATATAAAATTATGATAAAAATAACTGAATAATATATTGTATGTTACACAAAAACAATTATAACTATATAAATATATATAAATAAACTTATAAAATACTTAACGAGCCAAGAAAGAAAGAAGCTGAGTTTGAGCTTAGGCGAGCTCAAGCTCGAGCTCAAGCTCGAGCTCACTCTTTTACACCCCTAGTTGCACATGCCTAGCAGCTCATAAAAAGAACATTGCAATATAAATAAATAAAACACTATTTATTTATAATTTATAAAAAGATTTAAAAATGGTAAGAAAAAAGTGTTTGCAGGTCAACCAAACCCAAATCGGCCAGGTCCAACGTGTTTCCCAACCCACCCATATCTCCACCGTGTGTCATCCCTTTCCCCATACCCTATTTAACTACTTCAACAAAAAATATTTTGGTTTGATTAGTGAAATGATGCAAGAAACAGGTGACCTGTGTTTAGTGTTTTACCTGGTCTGAACCATAAAAAGATTGAAGTCACGTGGATTTGGTACAACACTCATACACTTGCTTTCTATCTGATGCTTGTAATCAGCTCTCCCAGTTTCTAAATCAAATCCGATAATCCGTTTATCTGCACCGACAGAAACTACCATCTGTTTTTGTTGCATCCCAGCAACACCCATTACAGCTGAAGAATGCATACTTCTATGCAATACTTTTGGTTTCCAAGAATCCTCCCCATTTTTCTCGGTCCATTGGACAACTGCATGATCACTTCCACCGGTAACAAAACAAACATCTTCCCATGGCATGAACATTATGCTGTTGATAATACCCTTCACGTGTGGTTTATCTTCGAAGAAAGTTACTCGCTCTCTCTGTAGTAAAATTAGTAACCATTTTTCAAAACCAAGAAGAACTGCATTAGCACTTGTAGTTAGTGCTTTAAAAACATAGTGAGAGAGAAAGAGAGGTGGTTATGTGGTTACAGTTCTCTACTTAAAATTGATTTTGTATTAAACATTCCATGTAATCTTAATCCTAATAAAACAATAAAAATTGTGCCACATGTCTCATTTATAAAGAGTACACATCACCACGCCACATGTCAAGCTCACATTAAATTACCAATTTAGTAATCATCAATTAAGACAATTACCAATTTTATCAAAACTAAATTTTTATTTTAAAATTTTGATAAAACTAATGTAGGTTTGATTAATTACTCAATAATTTTAGTCTTTTTTGTGGAATAATCAACAACTTTTAAACATAATACATTTTTTTAATGTATTAAATTATTATTTAATATATTATGAGAATTTTATATCAATCATAATTTTCAAATTTCTTGATCATTATCTTTTTCTTTGTATTTATCTAATATTATAAATCTATATTCAGCCCGTGTAGTACACGGGTTACTAACCTAGTAATGATATATATATTTTCTTTTATACCTCTTTTGATTTATTTAAATTAAGGACTGCTATCTGAGAGTCCCCGCCATCAGCACTGTAGACAGTGAACAAGCTGCCGCCATGTGGATGCCAAGCTATATCTTCAGGCCATCTTCTATGCTTGATGGAAGCACAATTAGCTGTACTAAGAAGAGATGCACTTGATCTGTCACTGCAACAAATATGGAAAAATCTCCACGGTTTATGCAATCGCGTAAAAATAATAAGCTTTAGTCGACACAAATTTAGGTTGTTCATAATAATGATAGTATACACCTTATCCAATAATTAAGAAAACTAGAAAATTAGCATAAATGTACAGAAAAAAAATATGATGCGAATCATAATCTTAGGGCAAAAAAATACTATGTTATAATAGTGTTTTGTTTTATATGATTATTAACAGGTGAGAAATTGTTCTGAATAAGGGTTTACTATTAGCAATCACGGATTAAAGTTAGTTTAGTATATATAAATTAAGTTTATTACTTATGAAGGCTGCTGGAATATTTTACTCAATTTTTACTACTTAAGTCCCATTACGATCCCTTTTACCAACATAAGATCGATTATTGGATGATCAAATGTGATTATATCATTAAAAAATGTATATGAACCAAGTATATACTATAAGCTAAAACATGACATGTGTTTTTGTATCACATGATCTGTCATTTATGGCAGCAATTCGTTTTATCTATTGTTCTCACCTATATTTGGGTGTCAACAAAAAGGAAAACAAATTTAAAGCTTTACCAACTTGGCCATTAATCAATGTCTACATATTATCTTCATAGCTCATTCAATTACATAAAGGGGCATCATTATACAAATTTAACATTTAGCTAAATCATCATAATCGAGTATTTGGTAGTTATTGAAAGAAAGAAAAAAAAAAACTAGAAAGATATAATATTAAAAACGCTATGAAAAGTACTTCTATCTTTAAAAGTGAAAGGGTATAATATATAATTCATAAGCTTCTAAGGAATCTGTATGGTAACATGAAATATGTAGTGGAGTGATATAAAACATACCCTTTGCCCTGAATTTGCCATAGATTTACAAGTCCATCAAGGGCACTGCATAACATTTCAAACCATAGTTACAGAACAAAAAGAAGGGTGCAGGAAAAGTAAATTATGCATATATAAATTGCAATAGAGGTGGATGTAAGATTCTAAATGAGTGGTGCTGCTGTGGTGACTAATTATCAAAGTTATCAAAATGAACAAAAAATAAATATTAGAATAGAAAACGATAATGTACGTGCAGGCCACCCAAATATTCAACTTTTTCATTAAAGTCACACAACTACTCTAACTAATGTGTAAGGCTTGGTTTTAGAAAACGTCATGTGCTCTGAAGCGTTAAGGTCTCGAAACCCAAAGCATGAGTCGAGAGCCTCACGTACGTAAGACGTTACTCTATGTACAACCAAAAGCTGCATTGGTGTCATCTCTTTACATATATGTCTTCTTATCATGTAAAGCGTAAACAATTCATAATCTATTCATCCCTTAGGTTGCTAATTGCTTTTACATATCACCCTCCTACAGACCCCAATTCTAACCAATATAGACCAATTTTGACCCAAAGGTGCATGTGGCGCAGCCTCAAGGCCCTAAGGCGTTTTCCTAATCTCCTTGTGCGCCTCAACCCTCAGGCTTGCTTGAGGCGCTATTCTTAAAACCAAGGTATAAGGCCACCAAGTATGCATCTATACATGTTGACACCTCATCCAAGATATTTTTGTATTTTCAAAATTTTAGAGGCATTTCATTTTATGGTATTTTATTACGTTTTTCGTTGGAATTGATATAAACGAAACAAGATACATACTTAGTAGTTCTTAATAAGGGTGGCCTACTGGCCTCAACGAAAAAAGTCCAATGCTTGGGTGGCATTCATATATATTAAAAAGAGAAGAAAAAGAATTGAATACAAATCGGTACTTTAAATTAATTTCCAAAATATGAGTTCATGACTCATGAGATGAGAGTATCTTTTTTAGATCCTCCATTTGTTGAAAATAGTATATAATGATCTTATCCTCAAATGCATTAGAACACCTCATACTAACTGAAGAATATGAAGACGAAGATTAACCGAAGAGTTGAGAAAATAAGTCGTTTAAGATTATTATCACTACCATTTTTGTATCCTTTGTACTGAAGTTTTGATGAACAAAAATATCTTATATTTTTCTAACAGTTACTAAGAACAAAAAGTTAAAGACACTTGAATACCTAGTCACGAAAAGCTGATCATTTGTCGGACACAAGGCAAGACTTCTCAACTTTCTCTTATGCTGAGATGGAATGTGGTTGGATGACTGGCAATTGATTATGCGTGGTGAAGATGAACTGCATACCATCTGAATTAGATCTTTATGTTCTCGTTGCTCTGCAATTCCAAATTTAAGAGAAGAAAAAGAGCACCCGAATTAACCAAACAAGTATGCAAAAATTACGATAGTTCAGTGGCACACATATCTCATGTAAACAAACAAACAAACAAACAAACATATAAAGTAAAATCCCACTCAAAGCAGAGCTATTGGTGGGGAAAGTGGGATGAGAGCAAATCTTTCGTCTATACTAGGGGATAGAGAGGTACTCCCACTCAGACCCCCGACTCAAATACATATCTCATGCACAAGTTATACAGTAAACACAAGCCTTTTTACATACATCGACATGAAATGTTTTTATCATGCAAACCAATATTTTGGCTAATTGCTTAAAAAATAATTTTTTGGACTAGAAAAAGCATCAAGTTTCAAGCTTTTCGTGTTAAGGTGATCTGACCAGGTAACCAATCAAAATGATGGCATGGCAGCTGACCATAACTATTGACCATGTTGACTTTTTCCTTGGTATGGCTCTTGAAAACACAATTAACTCACGTTATCAAACTTTTTGAAACTTTGATGGTTTTCTATGGCCAAAAGAAACTTGGTTACCCAAAACAAAAATCAGACCAAAGTTGGTTATCTTTTTTTTTTTTTGTACTCGACTCTAAAGAAAGTGGCAAAGATTACCAAATTTCCTTTTTGTGCCTTTGGATTGAGTCTCGCCACCTTCTTGTTCATGTCGGGTTCTATTTCCTTTTTCTTTCATAGTGTTTTTGCCATGGGTTGGAATTGATTTACTGTCAGTTTCTTCCAACTTGATAGGAACACTAAGTTTGGGATTCACTGCAGGGATAACAAGTTGTGGTCTTTGATCGTGTTTTCCATTTCTGAGAATGTTCGCTGGTCTTTCTAGGAGTAGGACTACATGATCTCCTCTCTTCTTTCACTTTTACACTATTTTCAGAAACTTTTGTAGATGGTACAGTGTTGCCTCGACTTCTGAGGTGTGCCAATTTGCGTTCTGTTTCCTCTAATCTCTTTTCAGATTCTTCAAGCTGCATACCTTCTCCAAAAAGATATTAGCTTTTATTTCCCAGTTTAAAAAAGAAAGTATTATCTATTTATCTGTTACCATATATTTGCATGTAACACAAACAAAAGGGACAACTTCTGTCAAACATAATAAAAAAAAGACACGCTCTTTCCTAGCAACACTACAGCTACTTAACCACTAACTTAATATTATTTTATACTCAGCGTTAGAAGACTAGAGGCATTCTTCTTCATTATACGCCGCAATTGCAACCCCTTTACTACTTTACTTATTACTAGGCTGAATCAGATTATGTTTTATCTCTAACTAGTTAAACGGGTGAAATAAAACTAATAGCTTGAAAGGAAACTCATCAAACGGATGGAAGTAGCTAGCCTATAGTGTAAGTTTAATGCATAAAACATCCTAGATCATTTTATTCCAAAAACTAGATTATTGTTAGAACTTACAACAAAATAATTTGTGCAATCATATTTGTCACGCTAATTATAAGCAGAACATTCAAACATATTTGGACAAAAAGCGTTTTGGGTAAAACTAAATCTGACTTGTTTCGACCTGTACAAAAATTACTCATTTTGACCCATTAAGCCAACCCACCTGACCCGGACAAATTTTGTTTTTACCTTCATGACAAAGTTTTGTTTTTAACAAATACACATCCCTAACAAAGAAGCCTTATTTCACTTCAATAGTCACTTCATCCCGCATGATCTCTATTTATCATCACTCTTTGTATTGTCTATAGTCTACTCAAATCCAAACAATGGCCATGAACAGTAAAATATAACAAGTATGGTTTGAAGAAGAGAGCTTCTTACGAGCAAGTTTTAATCTAGTAAAATGATTATCATCTCATAAAGAAACCATGTATAGAATTACACTACTCAAGTTATCCAAAATTACTAGAGTACACATATGATATGCAGCACTAGTGCAATACATTCAGACATAACACATAGCAACTGTAAACATAACAACAGCACATTATGAGTCACCAAATGACAATATGACATTGTGCTAAATCTAATTAAAAATCGAAAATTAACTTCCTAAATGAGTAAAACCCTGCTTCCATTAACTTTTAATTTCAGGGTGCATTTTCATCAGTTACTTTCCTTTTTCCTATTTAGTATGACATTTTACAATCTCACCTGCAAATATCCCTGCTATATGACTGGGATTATTATCCTGGATGCGGTTTTTGTTTTTTTTTTGTTGTTATAGTATCACATACAAATGTAATTGATCAAAGCACTGGAATACTGGATAACACAAAGTTTTAGCACACACAAACAGTGATAATTTTGATGAGAAAGTGTATTTCCCCATATTTTGAATATGCAATTTCCCCCAAAACGTCATCAATTTGTATTTTTCCGTCATAAAACCTAAATCAAAGCACTAGAAGTCTAGAACTAACTAACATCTTCTTCCCTGACGTCATATCACAACGAAATTTTACGTTTTAACAATCACACACAAAAAAACAAAAAAAAACTACGATTCAAAATCGAATTCAACCAACTGATTGCATAAATCAACAGAAATAACAGATTTATAAACATTGAAATGAAAACTATTCTAATATGATCGAGGGGAGTGAGTAACAAAACCTGAGATGTGTAATAGGTGACACGTGTACGGAGGTGATCGACTTCTTTGGCGCGGTGTTCGATCAAAGCTATGAGAGCCTCTTCTTGCTCCTCTCTGTCGGTTTTCTCGTCGCCGGAACTTGACGTCATAGTTGTGGCCGGCGGCGATGTTGATTTTCGGTTTTATTGGTGAGAGCGGTTTGAGGGGGTTTGTATAATTTCCCTCTTTTCTCATAGGTTGGATTATACCAAAGGGGGTAGGGTAAGTTTTTATCTTTCGTATCATAACACAACATAAAGTGATCAAAATAAATTCTAGAACTATACAACTATTAAATCTCTATTTCTCTAGGGAGATTCAACATTTGAATTTTTTATTTGAACTTCTTTTTGTGGACCGTATGTGTGTCTGTATCGTGGGTCTTGTCGTTTTTTTTATCTCTCACATGTGTTTTATCTTTATAAAATTTCTTATTTCTCTCTTATTTGCATAAATAGGTTGTTTCTTTCTGTTTCTCTTTTGCTTTCTCTCACATGCATTTTCTGGTTTCTCTCTGATTTCACACCTCGTAGTGCCTTGTCGCTACTTGTCTCTGGTGACCGGCATTTTTCCATGGTTGTCGTATTGACGTTGTCAGTGGTGGTCGACGGTGCCTTTGCTTGTTGTCGTTGTCTCTTTCATGTTGGTATCTGGCGATGTTAACGACGGTTGTGAAGGGTTTTGTGTTGTTTATTTTGGTCGGTTAGAGAGGTTTGGCTATGATGGATCTAGAGGCGGCGAGGCGTTTATCGCAACCGTCGTTAAGGTCTAAGCCATTAACACGTCTGAGCCTTTGTGGAGGCTAGATTTAGGGTTTATGTGGTCTGAAAGTTGAGTTGATCTTCTGATTCCATTTTGTTTTTTTGGTGCTGTGATGATCGAGTTATGGCCTGATCTTTCTATTGATGTTTTAGGTTAAAATCTCTGATAGTCTTGATTACGAGTCAAATTGGGGGTTATAACCAAATGAAGTGTAGAGATATACTTGCTAAAATGATCATAGCCCATGACTTACCTTTCTCATTTGTAGAGTATCATTGGTTTAACCAGATAATGAATTATAACAATCTCTATATAAAAAAGTAAGTAGGTTAAAAGTCACAAGAAATTGGATAAAAGTGGTGGATTTTGAAAAATAGTGGATTAAGAAAATGTTGAAAAAAGTTGATATGATATCACTTACAAGTGATTGTTGGACATCAAAACAGACTATTGGGTAAATGTGTTTGACGCCTGAATTTGTAGATTGTGAATGGAAAATGAAAAAATGCATTATTGGTTTCAATGAGATTGAACCACCCCCATAATGGTGAGGTTTATATCAGATGGTATATTAGAGTGTTTGATTAAATGGAGTATTTAAGATAAAATAAAACAATTACCCTAGACAATGCATCATGATTATTCACGGAGATATTTCATCTTTGAATGGTCCCTCACAAAGTTGCTTGAAGTTTTTCTAGAAGCTACTAATTTGTTTTCGGGGTACTGTATTTCCAACACCAAACTTGTTTCTTATTGAAAATTTTTAAGCAAAAAAGGAGATATGTAATCTTTTACATCATATGGTGCATTTTAAAGGATATGAGTATACAAATGTATGAAAAAATTGAAAAGTATTGGGGAGAAGTTGGGGTGTTATGTGTATTGCATCTATATTAGATCAACGTTTTAAGAAGTTGTCAGTTAGATGGACTTTTGAAAGGTTGTATGCAACATGGGAACATGACAGTCGGCTTGAAGATGTGACTGGTAAGTTAAATTCCCCATTTCAAAAGTATTCTAGCACGTTTATGGCATCTAAGACTTCCACGAATAGCTCAACATCTTCTAACGATCGAGATATACAAGAAGATGACTTTTTTGCTTACCTTAAATCTAAACCAGTTGAGGTTGGCAAAAAAAAAATGAACTCTAGATGTATTTGGACGAGCCTTGTAATACATGCGTGGAATCAAAATTTGATGTGTTGAATTGGAGTCAATATTCTAGAAAGTTTCTTGTTTTAAGTAAAATGGCTAAAGACATTTTTGCCCATCTGGTTACAACAATCGCTTCCGAATCAGCGTTTAGTGTGAGGGGGCGTATACTAGATGACTATTGAAGCTCTCTTTAAAAGTATATGATGGAACTTCTCGTTTATGGAAGTGATTGGTTAAGGTAAAGGGTCGTGTCAAAAACAACAATACAAACATTGGAAGTAAGCTTATATTCACATTTTGTCCACTTTTACCTTTTATACCTTATTGTTTGATAATTTGATTAATTGCTAAAAATATAATGTTAAGTTGTTGATTATTCGCCGGAATACTCAATGTTTTAAAAACCGGTTTTTTAGTTGAACCAGAAAACCTTTCGGGTCCGGTTCGACCGGTCGGACCGGTTAGACTGGCCAGTTGAACCGATTAGGGGATTTATATATTTTTTTATAAAAATGTTAATAAACTTTTACACCCGAACAAAAATAGTTAAAATACAAATATAATCCACTTAAAAATAATACCAAATAGGTATTTATCAAGAAAATATATGTTTTAAACTTTAAAAGATAATAAAAAATAACAATAAAATAAAAAAAAAATTCAAAAAAAAAAGTCAGAAAACCGGTTGAACCGTACTAGTTGAACCGGAAAAACCCGGAAAACCGCCCGGTTCGAAATGGTTTGGTTATGTCCAAAAAACCGGGGATTAAAAAACCGGTATGAGGACCGGTTGGCGGTTGAACCGGACCAGTTGAACCGGTTTTTAAAACATTGGGAATACTAGATTGTTGGTTGAATATTTTATTATTGGGGTTTCTAATATGTGTCTTAAGGGCACACATAAGGTGTATTAAATGCAACTCGAAAGCTAAAAAAGATACCAAGATTTTTTTAAAAATTAAAAAAGATACAAATATTCATCTTAGAAAATGAAAAGGTACAAAAATTTTTTTGAAAAAATGTAATTTTCAATTTTGGAGATGCATTTATGACACTTTTTTCAATTTTCAAAATGCATTTATTACACTTTATGTGTCCTTTTAGAGTACATATTAAAAAACCCCGAATCAGACTCGACCCTAACCGAATCAGACAGACAACAAATAAATATTTATTGACTCATAACCGACCCTCAAAGACTTCCGAACCTCATAAAAAACTTATAGTTTTGCTACAGTAACAAACCAGGGGACTATCCGTGTAATTTACTCTTGTTTTTTAATTTTGTTAAAAACTAATCAAAATGTTTAAGATGTATACATTAACCGTCGAGGGGAAGTAGACTTAACATAATCTATAAACTAAAGTCAGTCTAAAGGATGAAAACGGCAGAAAATTATTTATATAAAGAATGATATTGACGATTTTTAAAGATAAAGGATGATAACCGAAATTGCCATAAACATAAATGATGATTTTTATAATTTAATTTTAAAATTAATGTATATTAGTTACATATTTGATGTGAGATTAAAGCCATTATGTGATTATACAACGTTATCACTCCCAATAAATTCTCATTTTCGTATAAACCAAAATAAATGACCCAACAAAATAATCCACACGCCACCAAACAAAACAAAAATATTGATACAAAGATCATTTTATTAAAATGATTTTTATACTTATTGTGTACTCTTACATTTAATGTTCGTAATCAATAAATTATTTGTAATGCAACTATGAAATTTCAAAAAGACTCTAATTTGAGATCGATAAAATGTTTGTTCTCGTACTTTTTTCTTTTAGGTTTTTAAAGGGACAATCAGGTTACAAATAATGTGTTTTCCAATTGAAAGATTATAGGTTTAAAGTTTATAAAAGTGATGAATTTATCTTAAAATATATTTTTCCAAATTTATTGTTTAAATGTGATTTTTGTTAGGTATATTTGTTTGTTAAGTGACACAATTCTTGTTTACAAAGTGCAAAAATAGCTAGATAATTTTGCTTTATAAGTTTTTTTATTGAAAAGCATAATTTAAAAAGCTTTTATTTTAATAACTGACGGGGCAAATTTGAAAAACTTAAATTTAAATTTGTTAAAAAAAACATAATTTGATGTAACAGGATATATCTATAATGGAGTATAATACTTAATTAACATATGACGCATTTAAGGTCCTATAATTAAATAAACGTAAATAATAATTACAATCGTTAGAGAAGTAACTTTCCTAAATATTATTTCTAAAATTTATATTAATTTATAGATAACACAAATATATTATTGCAAATATTTATAACTAGATTCCGTAACTCGTGCATTGCCGCTGAGATGACTCAACATACAAAATCGTTGTATTGCTATAATGCTACTAAAGAAAAACGAATATAAAAAACAATGTAACAACCAAAACACTTAAATAATATTATGTTACACGACTGTACCTAAAAAAATGTATATGTACGTATTATACCACTAACAAAACATAACCTCATTTGCTAAACTTAAACAACTATACCAATTATACCTCATTTGCTAAACTTAAACAACTATACCAATTATAATACTCATTGTTTCAATTCATTCATGAAATCATCAAATCCGGAAAACCGGAAAGAGTTGTCTCTGTTTTTACTGGCGCCGGGAAGACGGAAACTGGGATTACATGACAAAGATCTTAGAATTGATTACGAACTTGGATCGTTGCCTCAGTTTTTACTGCTGTTCGCCGGAAAGATAGCTCCGGTGGAGCACAGGTGGAACCAATATGGGTTGGGTGGGGATAACTTGTCTTTGTCGGGATTTGCAGGTGTGTGAGAGATGAGGGATATTTGATAAATTATTATATTTTTTATTTTTAATATTTTTAGATATATTACAAAAATAGTCCTTGGTCTTTAAATAACCTTATCAATTTATATACATAGAGCACCGGTGGAACCAACATGGGTTGGGTGGGGATAACAACGTTAGTTCAGAGACTCAATTGGCAACAAAATACAAACCTCAGGCAATATTTGTTAATAATATGAAAGTCAGACTCATATAGTTAAAACAACCAAACCTCATAGATGCATATCGTATTTAAATCTAGAGTAAACTTCAGTTTTAGTCCCTAACGTTTGCACATTTTAACAATTTTAGTCCCAATTGTTTTAAAAATCCCAATTTAGTATCTCATATTTCAATTTTTTCCAATTTTGGTCTCAACGTTAACAGTTGTTTAAAGAGTCGTTAAACTGCCCTAATGTGGTCCCCAAATGAGGTGTTCTTTTGTTATTTCCATTTGTTTTAACTCATACATGAAAACAAACGAAAATAACAAAAATACCCCTCACTTGGGGACCATGTGAGGGCAGTCTAGCGGCTCTTTAAACGGTTGTTAACGTTGTAACAAAAATTGAAAAGAAAAACGAAATGTGAGACACTAAATTGGGATTTTCGAGAAATTGAGACTAAAATTGTAAAAATGTGCAAACGTTGGGGACTACAAACGAAGTTTACTCTTAAATCTATATGTTATGTGTGGTTGTACCTTGTGCATCAATAATATTAAAAATCAAGTTTAATCAAACCTAACTTGTACTTTTGTGTATATATATGTAGGGGTGTTCATTGGTTCGGTTTACGGTTTATTTGGTTTATTCGATTCGGTTTATTCGGTTTGAAGTTTTTTTTTTATAATAACCATAACCAAACCAAACCTTATTGAAAATCTCACAAACCGAATCGAATAAACCATATTCAATACGATTCGGTTTTGGTTGAGAACCGAATTAATCGTATTCAAACTGTTTAAGTTGTATTAACCAAATAACATATTTTGCGTACTTTTTTGCTAATAAAAAACAAAGAGCAAACATTTGTAATATTTCTAACCAAAATACCTAGAACCAAAGTAACCCACAACCAAATACCTACAACTAAAGTACCCACAACCAAATACCTACAACCCAAATACCTACACTGGGGTTCGCGCGGACCGGAAGGGTAGACGCCTGTACACTGGGGTTTCTGGCATAGCGAGGGTGTCGCATAAATCCCAACTGGGAAATGGCATCCCTCACTGGGCGATCCCGGAGTGAGCGTTTACTTATAGGAATGCGTGTCTTCATATTATCAATAAAAGAAAAGGATAATGGCCTAAAGGGCATTTTGGTCATTTTGACCTTTAAGAAGAAATGAACTTAATAATTTAATATTATTAAGATAATGGAGTATTAAAATAAACATAGGAATTGTTTATTACATTAAACCTTGCGTTAACACCGTACAATACGTGATTAGGTTTAATTGGAAGGCATAGCGGAGGTTTTCTGTGAATTAACTGCTTAAGAGAATAAGGTGAGTTCTATGAGCCCACTTTTAAATGTTTTAAATGTTTTACTGTTTTCGGGCTGATATACATGCAATATTAATACCTTTAAAGTATTTGAAATGCCTTGTGCCTGTTTTGTGTTAATACACATACGTGAAACGTTATAATACTTATGATTGTTTAAAGTTGATATTACCTGTTATAAACTGTTTTCGGAAAGGTTATAATAAACAGGTAATGTAAAGAATGAAACTTTTATATAAAGTTTTGAGAAATGAAATAATGAATATTTGGTTTAAGCTTGGGTATGTGAATAAATGTCGTGTAAATATGATCTTATTAGTCTTGTTGTGATTGTAAGATGTAATCTATACTGGGATGACTCTATATCATATCCATTTGTATTTAAGGTGTGGTGGATACGCTGCGGTACGTCCTATATATAAACACCCGTAATACAATAGAAATGTTATAGGCCCAGTCCAGTATAGGTTTCACCGAGATTTAACAAGACCCATGACATTATATTTATGAAACGCTTATTTCCATATACGGGTGATGGACCGGTGTTGAAAAGGTTGTGAGTCCAAATACAGAGGTTATTAAATGGACTTTTGAAAATGTTGAAAAAGGTTGAAAAGGTTTTAATCTAAGCGGATATTGTCTATAGAAAAGGAAGATTGTGGTTGTGCAACTAGAAGCGGGGAACGACGGTTCTCCGGGGTAGCGACGACTGCTTACTTAGAAAAGGTATTCGGGTGGCGACGGTTGCCCGAGGAACTAACGTGGTTCCAATAGACAATGCTTAGTAAGTAAATAATGGCTGCTTATAATATTTCGTATAACTCTTTTATGTTTTATACCTAATGATTATCTGCACAAGAGAGTGTCTGAGAGACCCAGAGTACTTGGGGTACTACATGATTAAATGGTTTATTAAATGAATGTTTGGTATAATTCTGTTATGTCTTATACCTGATAAAGGATAAATGATTAAATGTTTTGGTATAGTCCTGTTATGTTTTGTACCTGATAAATGTTTATAAAGAAGGGGTCGTTAGGCCCAAACGTTTGAGGTAACCTTTCAAGGAAAGGTAAAAGTTTTAAATACTTAGAACTCACCAGCGTAAGCTGACCTTTAAAAGCATGTATGTCAGGTATCGGTGATGTTTAAAGTAGCAAGGGAAGGGCTCTAGCAAGGGCAGATTAGATGGGCAAGCTATCAGGAAAGACTCGGTAGTAGACTGGCATAGCAATAGATAAGATCTAGTTATTAGATTACATTGTTATCTTCCTTACTGTTGTACTTGGCAAATATATAAATGAAAAAGTTTTTAATTTCCGCTGCTTAGTTATCTCTGTTGTACCATTGTTCATGAGTAAATCCGACACGTGACCCCTCCTGGAGCCAAGACTGGGAGTGGGCGTCACAAGTGGGTAAATGAAGAAGATGAGGTGGGTTTTGTGTCTGATGGAAGATGATAAAGAGCGGAGATATATTTTCATTAGTTTGATAAATTCCAAGAAAAGTCGATTGAAAATGATAAAGTTGTTACATTATTTATGAGTTATTGCACAAATAACCCTTACGTGTAAAGCGACTAATATACCCTTTGAGTTAACTAGAAAAATTTAACTTTGTTAGCCAAAAGGACTCAAATGATTAAGAACTGTAAACGTCAGACCGACATATGAAATTTCTGAACATGTGGACTTAACTAGTTAAAACCAACAAATCTCAGGGACGCAAATAGTAATTAACTCATATATATAGGGGTGTGCATAAATAATCGAAATCCGAATAAACCGACAAACCAAACCGTATCCATATCCAAATAAACCAATCCGAATTGTGAATTCGGTTTACGGTTCAGTTTTCAACCGTATCCGAATTCTGAATTCGGTTTATGGTTCGGTTATGGTTTTGAGTTTTGTTTTTATTTGGTTTATTCGGTTTATTCGGTTATCCGTTTAAAACCAAATAAGATATATATATATATATATATATATATATATATATATATATATATCTTATTTGGTTTTAAACGGATAACCGAATAAACCGAATAAACCAAATAAAAACAAAACTCAAAACCATAACCGAACCATAAACCGAATTCAGAATTCGGATACGGTTGAAAACTGAACCGTAAACCGAATTCACAATTCGGATTGGTTTATTTGGATATGGATACGGTTTGGTTTGTCGGTTTATTCGGATTTCGATTATTTATGCACACCCCTATATATATGAGTTAATTACTATTTGCGTCCCTGAGATTTGTTGGTTTTAACTAGTTAAGTCCACATGTTCAGAAATTTCATATGTCGGTCTGACGTTTACAGTTCTTAATCATTTGAGTCCTTTTGGCTAACAAAGTTAAATTTTTCTAGTTAACTCAAAGGGTATATTAGTCGCTTTACACGTAAGGGTTATTTGTGCAATAACTCATAAATAATGTAACAACTTTATCATTTTCAATCGACTTTTCTTGGAATTTATCAAACTAATGAAAATATATCTCCGCTCTTTATCATCTTCCATCAGACACAAAACCCACCTCATCTTCTTCATTTACCCACTTGTGACGCCCACTCCCAGTCTTGGCTCCAGGAGGGGTCACGTGTCGGATTTACTCATGAACAATGGTACAACAGAGATAACTAAGCAGCGGAAATTAAAAACTTTTTCATTTATATATTTGCCAAGTACAACAGTAAGGAAGATAACAATGTAATCTAATAACTAGATCTTATCTATTGCTATGCCAGTCTACTACCGAGTCTTTCCTGATAGCTTGCCCATCTAATCTGCCCTTGCTAGAGCCCTTCCCTTGCTACTTTAAACATCACCGATACCTGACATACATGCTTTTAAAGGTCAGCTTACGCTGGTGAGTTCTAAGTATTTAAAACTTTTACCTTTCCTTGAAAGGTTACCTCAAACGTTTGGGCCTAACGACCCCTTCTTTATAAACATTTATCAGGTACAAAACATAACAGGACTATACCAAAACATTTAATCATTTATCCTTTATCAGGTATAAGACATAACAGAATTATACCAAACATTCATTTAATAAACCATTTAATCATGTAGTACCCCAAGTACTCTGGGTCTCTCAGACCCTCTCTTGTGCAGATAATCATTAGGTATAAAACATAAAAGAGTTATACGAAATATTATAAGCAGCCATTATTTACTTACTAAGCATTGTCTATTGGAACCACGTTAGTTCCTCGGGCAACCGTCGCCACCCGAATACCTTTTCTAAGTAAGCAGTCGTCGCTACCCCGGAGAACCGTCGTTCCCCGCTTCTAGTTGCACAACCACAATCTTCCTTTTCTATAGACAATATCCGCTTAGATTAAAACCTTTTCAACCTTTTTCAACATTTTCAAAAGTCCATTTAATAACCTCTGTATTTGGACTCACAACCTTTTCAACACCGGTCCATCACCCGTATATGGAAATAAGCGTTTCATAAATATAATGTCATGGGTCTTGTTAAATCTCGGTGAAACCTATACTGGACTGGGCCTATAACATTTCTATTGTATTACGGGTGTTTATATATAGGACGTACCGCAGCGTATCCACCACACCTTAAATACAAATGGATATGATATAGAGTCATCCCAGTATAGATTACATCTTACAATCACAACAAGACTAATAAGATCATATTTACACGACATTTATTCACATACCCAAGCTTAAACCAAATATTCATTATTTCATTTCTCAAAACTTTATATAAAAGTTTCATTCTTTACATTACCTGTTTATTATAACCTTTCCGAAAACAGTTTATAACAGGTAATATCAACTTTAAACAATCATAAGTATTATAACGTTTCACGTATGTGTATTAACACAAAACAGGCACAAGGCATTTCAAATACTTTAAAGGTATTAATATTGCATGTATATCAGCCCGAAAACAGTAAAACATTTAAAACATTTAAAAGTGGGCTCATAGAACTCACCTTATTCTCTTAAGCAGTTAATTCACAGAAAACCTCCGCTATGCCTTCCAATTAAACCTAATCACGTATTGTACGGTGTTAACGCAAGGTTTAATGTAATAAACAATTCCTATGTTTATTTTAATACTCCATTATCTTAATAATATTAAATTATTAAGTTCATTTCTTCTTAAAGGTCAAAATGACCAAAATGCCCTTTAGGCCATTATCCTTTTCTTTTATTGATAATATGAAGACACGCATTCCTATAAGTAAACGCTCACTCCGGGATCGCCCAGTGAGGGATGCCATTTCCCAGTTGGGATTTATGCGACACCCTCGCTATGCCAGAAACCCCAGTGTACAGGCGTCTACCCTTCCGGTCCGCGCGAACTTCTAAATATCCGATTAACTCGGTGTACTTTATCATTTATCCATTTTAACTTTATATATACTTAATATATATATAAACACAGTTCCATGTCAAAAATCAAGTATCCATACCCTTCGGATTATTTTATATTAAACAATCATATTCCGAAACCTAATTTCCCGTTTTTCTCATTTCTTTATCAAAATCCATTTTCATTCAAAACTGACTTAGGGTATTATCCGTTATATCATTTTATAACATGTTTTAAAATTTCAAAGCTTAGTTCATTACCGTTTATTCGGGTTTGACAGAACAGTGTCTAGAAAACCCTAATTTCTCATTTCAACACTTACATATATATATTAACAAATTTTAAATATGTTTCATATATTAAATATTCTTTAACCCGATAATTACTTTATAATTATCGTTAACCTTTATATTATATATGTATATGTTTATATATATATTTAATATTTAAATCTTTTCTTTTAATCAATTTTATTTAAATAAAACTGATTAATAATTATATATATTTATTCGTTTTAAATATATATTTATATCATTTATCCGTTATATGATGATTTGATATAAACTTTAACTTAAAATATAATATTTGTAATAATAACAAATATTTAACGTGATTACCTCTTGACGGTTCGTGAAACGAGCACAGAATAACTGAATAATAAAGTTGTCCGTTCTTGACAAACGAATAGTTCTTCCCGACTATCAATCACCACAATAACCTTTGAATAACCTTTTTACCATAATAGCCCATCCAATGATATTTTGCCACATCATTTTTTATTGTCAGTTTCGCGCTGGGTACTCTCTCCCTTTATGGTTATTTCACGCCATATATTATTATTTCGCGCTATATAAAAAAAAGGAAAAAGAAAAACAGAAATTTGCTTACTTTCGCGCCACACACACACTCCATTTATAGGAATTTCGTGCCAACTTTAAAAAAAATAAATAAAGCCTTTTTTAATGTTTTAAGTTTTAAATTTTTTATATATTCATGTTTTAGCTTTTTAGATTGTTGTTTTAATCTTTTAAAATATTCTTGTTAAATATTTTAATTGTTTAATTTTTTAACTTAATGGTTTGAATCTTTTAAAAAATTTATGATTTAAAAAAAACGTTTCATTTTTTTAATTTTAAAAATTTATACGTTTCATTTGTTTGTTCTTTTTAATTTTTAATCTTTAGAAATTTTTATTTTTTTAAAAAATGTTTCATTTTTTAAGTTTTAAAATTTTTACGTGTCATGTGTTTGATCCTTTTAACTTTTAACCTTTTAAAAATTTTAATATTTTAAAAAATGTTCCAATTTTATTTTCAAAAGTTTCAAAATTTTATTATTTTAATTTTAAAAACTTAGAAGAAATTTATAACTTTTATATTAAACTTTTTAACTTTTATAAGAAATAGTAAAACCGAGTCCACATACTTTATGAAGGCCAATGCTTCAACACCATTAAGAATTAAAACTCTAAGTTGGTAAGTGTTGAATTGTAAAGTTCTTTGAGATTAAAAGTTAGCCTTATATAAGAAATTTAAAAGTTTTAAAGTATGATTTTTTTTTTAATTTTAACATTTAATTTCTTTTTTAAAACTATATAACCTTTTTAGTTTTAATCTTTAAAAAATACAATTTCTTTTATAATATTTATTAAACTTTTACTTTTTTCGATTTCTTTTTTACTTTATAAATTTTAAGCTTTTAATCTTTTACAATAACTTTTTAGTTTTAATCTTTTAAAAAATATATATATAAGTTTTAGCGTTTAATTTGTTTATATTATTTTCAGTTAGACTTTTTCACCTATAGATATCGTCTACTCTCACCATCTTTCTCCATATAATATTCATTTATAAATTCGAGTGTTACGAGGGTTGGAAAATTAGAAGCTTAACTTTATTTTGAACATAATATATTCGGACGTTACACAATGTTTTCTTTAAGTAAACGTCATATTTTAATTTTATGACGATGAAATTAGGTTCTTTATAAATATAATTATAATATTTTTAAATTTTGTGTTTATAAGCCAGAAAAAGTATTTTTTTTTAAATAAAAACTTTTTCATAAATTTATAAGTTTAAATACTCTTACAAGCCTAACGACTATTTTTTTAACTCACACTTTTTAAAAATTTAACAATCAGTTTATATATTCGCTACAAATAGGAGCCTATGTTTATTTGAAGTTGTCATTTTATAAAATTTTTAAACAATAGTTTACACATTATCTTCAACTCTCGTTATTTTTTAAGAGTTATAGAAAGTCGGTTACGAGACTTAAATGTTTTTTTCAAAAAGAACTCCGTTTTTAATAAAACTTAAGTTAAAATGTTCAGAAAATATAATTATAAACGATTGTGTATTTGGTTTTTTTATAAGGTTACTAAATATAAGTTATTCACAAAAAACAAATTGAGATACTTAATTAATTAAAAGAAATAAAAATTAGAAAATATAAAATCAAAAGTAAAATGGACATTTCTCAATTCTCACGCTGAAAAGAAATAAAAATTTCGTATCACTCTCTCATTCATCCAAGATCCTCTCGGCGATTCATCTTCTTCGCCGTTCTTCTCTTCTACGCAGATTGCGAGCATCGAAGCATCAAGAATTGCGTATTCTCAACCCATCTCTCTTGAACGTCAATCGATTTCATCTCTGTGCTATCAATTTCAATAACCCTAATCTCAAATTTATCGATCACGCCACTATTCCTTTCCTCTCTACCTTTTCTTTCTACCCAAATCCAATCACTTCATGGCTCCTACCTATCTGCCGATCAGGGAATGTAGCTCTCTTTATCATCGTTCTTCCCTTCACGGCGCCTCCATCGTATCCATCGCTTACATGTATCTTAGATGTTCTACTTATTGCATTCACGATTATTTTTCTAATATAATTATTACTTATTTTTTGTACAAATTATTCTGCAGTTAATTACTACTGTTACTATTTTCCTTGCTGCAAAGTCTTAAGAAACACCTTGCCCTCTGAACAACGTCTTGAGATCCTCTGAAATTTTTCACAAGCAGGATTTCATTGTACCCTGCTATTTACTCCCTGTGGTTAGTACATAACATTTTGTTATATTTTTTCTTCATAATTTGTATATATCTTTGTGTGATTAATTAAAATTTAACAGGATTGGTTTTATCAATACCGGGAGAGGGTGATTGAAGCTGAGCAAGTGGTTTTAACTACTCTAAACTTTGAGCTCAATGTGCAGAATCCATATGTACATCTTACATCAATTCTTGACAAATTAGGGCTTGCACATTCACTTTTGTTTAACATTACTTTGAGCCTGGTTAGTGAAGGATGGGCCATCATACTTACTTTTAACAAGTTTTACGAAATTTAAATATATAACCATATATGAACTTCAGAATTCTGGTGCTTATGGTGTTTGATTTTTATCGTATTTGGAATGTCGTTAGATAACAGGCTACTATGAAGATTACCTTTATTTTGTGTACTTCTCTACTTGATCCAGTAATCATTCTTCTGTACTTTGCATGAGCTTTTCCTTACTTGCAACTGCTAAGCTAAACAAAATGAGATCAAAGTGGCCAACAAAATTGAGTATTAGAGCTTAGTTATGGAATTTTGCTTAATGTTTTTTTGACGAATGCAATTGGATCATCAACTCAAATATCCATGTTTGTGGTAAATTCATGTATTATTTTTTTTATTGTTTCCAACAAATAGGTTGGTTTTAGTAATATAATCAATGATTTGATGCCGTTTTTCTTTTTATAAATGCAGATCCCATTCGGCGTGGTTGTTGGTTAGATAATGGAGCAGCCAATGGACTTGAACTTTCAACTCTTTTGGACTGCTACTCTATTTATCAGTGTTAGTTGTGGCATTTATTCTACAGGTATCTTCTTCTCTCATAATACTCATTTTGTTTGTGCTATGTGAGAGGGTAAGAGTGTAAGTAATGATTTAGTCTGCGTGTTGGGGAACAAAGCAAAAGGGCAAATTTCTTTCCCTTTCACATGTAAGTAAATAAATATTAGTTAATTGTTTCAAGCTTGGTAGAAAGATTGTATTTTATTTACAGGAATATATTTCAAAAATATAGTGAGGCTGGCACATGTTTAGGCTTTATAGAGAAATTGGTTAAATTTTGAAATCAGATTCTTATATGCATTTTTTGCATTGTTGTATGTGTTCTTTGTAATGCTACTTTAATTTAACTTATTCATGTTAACCTTTTCGTAATTTTTAAAATCGTTCATATTTCACCACTATAGTCAACATATTGACCTACAATGCCACAAAGACATGAGTTGCACTTTACACACAACTATATCTGATTGTTAGAGGTATATTTTTATTGTATTTGATTTAGCTGATTTAATTGTATATAAGTCGTCGCACTGTTTGAAATTTTTAGTCGTGGCAAACGATTATAGGAGGTATAAGAGGTATCCTTTGATTGCCTATTCGTTTACCTGTCTGGCCTCTATTTCTGCTTCAATTTTATCTGTGATTGTTGCTTTATTAATAAATTTAAAGCTGTTTTGGGGTTCAGAATTTTAAATTGCAGCAAAACTTCGCCATAGGTATGGTCTTTAACTTCATTAGATTTGTATGTTTTGCATTTTGTGTGTTCTATATCCTATGCCCATACTTTTATTTTTATTTATATGTGAATAGGGTCTATTATGGTTGTAGTGTTTAAAAATGTTTCATGACAATTTTGTGTTGTATTTTGACTAGATGAGGCATTTTATATGTGTTTGAGGCTTTAAACATAACTAAAACTAAAACTTGAAAGATTTATGGAAAATTAATTGGAAAATCTCTTTAGGTCGTTGTGTCAAGTTAGAGTGATTTTATACAATTCTCCAAGTTTGTGTTTTCTTCTGTTTGGTGCTTCATAAATGTAAGCAATGGCAATCTTTTTTCTTTCTGCAATGTATTTTTGTGCAAACTATTATATCAGGTTTCTTTAGTAAGCCCAGGGTTAATCTTTTTGTCTTATGTTTGCTAACATGGTCTATGGTGTTCAACTGCAGCTACTTATGGTGAAACTGTTGTATATATACTTTTCTGCAATATATTGAAGTGAAGTTGGGATGTGCTAATTTGCTGATGAGAATAAGAAACAACAGCTGCTATATATTAGTATCCTCTACTGTCGAATGTTAATTTTTTTTTCTTTAATTCCAGTTATCGAATTACATTTATTATTTTTAGATTTATTTTTTTTAAATCCGTCCGTGCGTCGCACGGGTATCAAAAACTAGTGTATTTATATACATAACTTCGTAAGTAAAATTGATCCACGTAAATCGCTGACTATACAATTTGAAAGGTGAATCATTCAAGAATTCGACAGACAGAATGTTAAGAAGTAAGGAACAAGTAATGGATATTTTCTTTTAATAGGGTATAATATTTAATAAGAAGGTATTATACCCGTGATCAAAACCTGTTAAATATTTTAATATTTTATAAACGGTTCACAAATATTCCCGAATTTTTAATATATTACGGGAGTCTAATAAATATACTTGTAATATTTATTCTTCGGTTATAACACAAACCGGTAAATATACACGGTACAAGTGCGTGTCCAAGTCGATGTAGCGATCGCGGCCGTTTCTCAGACCGAATAGGCCGTCTTGACTGAAATACTTAATTATTATTATAATAATTATTTATACTTTGCCGAGGCGTTATAATCATCTCGAACGGCTAACCGAATTGATTTCGGTTATTATCGCGTAACAACACCGGTTACCGATTCCACCGTTTTTCGTGCCGAATATCGCAAATATATTTTATAACGATAAAATATCAAGTATTTAGCAATACTTGGTATTCTATTTTCGTCTCGGTATTATTTTAGTGACGTTCGTGCCTTAATTACGGTTATTACAAACCGGACCTAAATCACTATTTTGCATTTTCTCGCTTCGTTATAACTCGGATTTCAGATACGTCTGCGCCCACGATCTTTATTTTTCGTTATCTACCATATTCTATAAGTTCGTCTTTTGACGTTTCCTCGAATGTCGTGCCGAATATTTGTACGCGAATCGTGACGTTTCTCTATTATACGTATATATTACTTCATATATATATTTTAGCTACTTAACAAATATAGCACATATATATAATTTAAGTCATAAAATTTTGGGGTGTTACACCACTTCATCCATTATCATTGACATCTCCCTTCCCAGTAAACCATAGTATATAAAATTTATTTTAATTTTAAAAACTTGATGAATTAATATTTATTAAAAAAACAACAGTTCACATGACAATTGTTTATTGGTAACGGTTTCTACCGCCTTTACCGAGACCACTGATACAGACCAATTAATACAACTGATGACTTTTTAAAATTTTATCCAACGTCAGACCTGGTCATAACCATAGTATATAAAAATTATTTTAATTTTAAAAACTTGATGAATTAACATTTATTAAAAAAGATCTAATAGTTCACATTACAATTGTTTATTGGTAACGGTTTGATCGCATCCTTGTGTGTGTATAAGGAGATGAATTAAAAAGCCCAAGGTATATGGCGGTTTAATCTTTAAAATATATCCATTTTTAAAGGGTATGAATCATATTTTGATATCCATATCATCACATCAAACACACTTTCGGTATCAACCCATCATTTATAATCTTTGATTCACATACCTTTACAATAAAACCTACTCTTTATATATATTCCTAATAATGAACTTTTTTAGTGTATTTTGGTTTTTGTTAGATGGGCATTTTGTATGGTGAATTTAGAGTAACAATAAAACCTAATCTTTGATTCACATACCTTTACAATAAAACCTACTCTTTATATATATTCCTAATAATGAACTTTTTTAGTGTATTTTGGTTTTTGTTAGATGGGCATTTTGTATGGTGAATTTAGAGTAACGGTAATGTTGTTAGTCATGTGAATGTACATAGTTTAAAGTCGCGCAAACATCCTCATGTAAAAATTTAGCGTAAAGATGCATACATCGTGCCTAAGTGATCCACCAGCCCCGTGAGGCCGTGAGACCCTCTCACGCGAGAGTCTCATACACCGGATTCGTCTCTCTTTTAGTTTTATTAGAATGGTACTTTATAGTTTATAAAAGTAACCAATAGTCAAAAACAATAAACAAGTGTGTGAAACCTAAGATTACTTAATTACTACCAAAATGGTTAGAAAATGAAGGCCAACAACTCATCTACAATCACAATTTGACCAGAAAATATTGTCCAAAAAAGCCAATCTTCAACTCCCTAAAATGCAAGGCAACAAAGGGAAAATGAGATTCTGAGTAATCAAGTCATACCCAAATTAAAGGTAATATGTGCCTTAAAGATGCAGTTAGTGGTTAATTATTTAGTATTTAATACGTGGTTAAAAGCCCATTTATTTTTTATGAGAAATTAAAGAAAGTAATGCCCTTATTTGGGTAGTATATTACAATATCAAATCCTTTAATGTAACACATAATGCACCACCATTATGCACCCTATAAAAGCACCTACACAAATTAGCCTTACAAACATTCAACAACCTTAAAAGTTTTCACTTTTAATGGCATCAGAAACAGAAGAAGTTTGTGACAATGGTGGTAGTGCACCAATCAAGGTGGTTGATGGGCAGCAGCCACCGCCATTGGCGGTAGAAGCGGCCGACGATAAGAACAAGTCACCACGGCACCCTCGTTGGACGAGGCATGAAACACTTACACTTATAGAAGGCAAGAAAGTTGCCGAGAATAGGGGTCGTAGGGGTCGGAGATCAAGTTCGGTTTTCGGGTCAGGCCAGGTTGAACCGAAATGGGACTCGGTTTCGTCGTATTGTAAGCAACGGGCCGTGAACCGGGGCCCGGTTCAGTGTAGGAAAAGGTGGAGTAATATGGTGGGTGATTTCAAGAAGATAAAAGCATGGGAGTTACAAGTGAAACAAGAGTCGGATTCTTATTGGGTGATGAGAAATGACGTAAGGAAAGAGAATAAAATGCCCGGGTTTTTTGACAGGGAAGTGTTTGATGTATTGGATGGGAAAGCAGTTACTAAGGAAGCGTATAAACTGGCTTTGGTGACGGTTTGTGCGGATGCAAAAGATGTAAACGAGGTGGTGGTGGCGGCTGGAGAGGATGAGGAGGATGTTGGTGATGCTGATGTGGAGGTTGATGTTACTTTTGATAGTGGTCGGCCCGCCACCTCAGACGACGGTCTTTTTCCCGATTCTGACAAGATAGAGGAGATGGAGGATGAAAAAGAGAAAGATGATGATAATCTAACAAACATAGCTAATCCAGTGCCTATTTCAGGTAACTTTTCTAACTTGATCAGACCATATATTGATCGATTCCACGCGAGAACCGATCTTGTTAGTATGGGTTGAACCGTGGCCGCGGCTAAACCGGTTTAGTTGTTGGACTGGTTTTAGGAAATACTCCCCTCCTAAAAAATCATTTTTTTTTTCATAATTTTTTAATCTAGTAGAGAAGTAATATATTTATTTTATTATTTAAAGAAGATTATATGTTTATTTTTTATTTTAAATATAACCGACTCAACAATATTATTGTTTTAAACTTTTCAACTATTGTATTTATGTAATATTTTTTACTTTGACTTTTAACTACTTTTGACTTTGACATTAACATATTTGACTTTGACTAACAGCGAAGAGGTATCAACCATATCACCAAGATTACACCCAAGGTAAACTCGAGTTCATATTACACGTCGTAATTTGACCCATTTACCGAAAACGGGTCAATATGAGTTGTTTGCATCCGTAATGGGTCAAACCGACAAAAATTTATAAACTTGCCTAAAAATGAAATGGGTCGAAGAAATCAAAAGTTAACCCGAAGTGCATTCGGTATGCTTACAAATTTTTGAAGTCATTATAGCAAATTTGACCCATTTATCTCAAACGGGTCAATGTGGGCTATTTCCACTTCAAATAGGTAAAATGGACAATAATTAAAAACTTGGTTAAATAAAACAGGTTAAAAAGATTGAAAATGTATTAAAATGCTTGCTACTTTTTAAAATGGGTTATTGGATTTTAATAATATGAATTAAGCTCTATTGGCGGATAATAATACGAATTCAGGAATTTCCTTACAATAATACGAATTCGTCACTTAGGTGTAAAAAATGATACACCGTTAGTTTTTCACTAACGGTGTTAATTTTTGCTGACTGGACTGATGACGTGTCATGCCACGTGGCATGTTTAACCAATTTTTTAAAGGGTTATTGGATTTTAATAATATGAATTAAGCTCTATTGGCGGATAATAATACGAATTCAGGAATTTCTCTACAATAATACGAATTCGTCACTTAGGTGTCAAAAATGATACACCGTTAGTTTTTCACTAACGGTGTTAAGTTTTGCTGACGTGGACTGATGACGTGACATGTTTAACTAGGTTTTTAAAATGAGGGACTATTTCTGTAATACCTTAAAAAATGTGGGGTTAATATAAAAAAAAGAAAAAAAAACCTAAAAATCTAATCATCGTCTTCCTCATCCTTGCCACCACCATAACCTGTTCGCCGACACCACCATAACATGTTTGTCGGTGACCACCGGAATCCGCCACCACCGCCCCATTCTCCGGCTCCGACAAACTCGTCCTCTGGCCACCACCATAACCTGTTTGTCGGTGGTGGCCAGAGGACTCTAGATTGGTGGCAAGGATGAGGAAGACGATGATTAGATTTTTAGGTTTTTTTTTCTTTTTTTTATATTAACCCCACATTTTTGAAGGTATTATAGAAATAGTCCCTCATTTTAAAAACCTAGTTAAACATGCCACGTCATCAGTCCACGTCAGCAAAACTTAACACCGTTAGTGAAAAACTAACGGTGTATCATTTTTGACACCTAAGTGACGAATTCGTATTATTGTAGAGAAATTCCTGAATTCGTATTATTATCCGCCAATAGAGCTTAATTCATATTATTAAAATCCAATAACCCTTTAAAAAATTGGTTCAACATGCCACGTGGCATGACACGTCATCAGTCCAGTCAGCAAAAATTAACACCGTTAGTGAAAAACTAACGGTGTATCAGTTTTTACACCTAAGTGACGAATTCGTATTATTGTAAGGAAATTCTTGAATTCGTATTATTATCCGTCAATAGAGCTTAATTCATATTATTAAAATCCAATAACCCTTTTAAAATCATCTAGCTAAGGAAAAAGATTATAGATTTAAAAGGATACTCTTTGACTCTATGTGGACTCATTTAATTGTATGGACTACAAAGTGTTTTTTAGTTCAAAAAGACATGCATGTTTTCCTTTACTTTTATAATCATGAAAACTTGTTACTAAACACTCACAAGACCCACCAATACCCTGTTAATTAACGAGATCTCATAAAAACGAGGCTTTTATGGGTTAAAGACAGATAACCGATAGAAATATGATTCAAATCTCTGAAAGTGAGCATTAACATTTTCTTAAAATCTAGCAGGTAACTTAAAGGAACAGCAAACAAACTCGGTTTCATGGAAAGAATTCGCTTCTCAAGAGGGATGCAAGAGGAGAAGAGTATCAACAGATGAATGCCAAGACAAGAACTTTAACGAACGATTGCTCGATGTTCTTGAGAAGAACACCAACATGTTAAGCACACGAATCGATGCAGAAAACACGAATTGTCAGTTGGATAGAGACCAGAGAAAAGAGTTCAATAACAGCTTGTTGTCTTCTCTCAACAGGATTTCAGATGCCTTAACAAAAATTGCTGATAAATTATGAGCATTTCAGATGCCTTTAACAGTTTCTAGACTTTTGGCCTGCAATTCCATGTGTTTTTTTTTTATGATGAAAACTTGAATGATAAGGAATAGTTTTAGAAACTAAAAATGGAAGCAAATAAAACAATAATTTGCTCATTTCTACACCACCCAGTTTATTGAGTTCATTATTACTCAAGTTCATGTACAAATTCCTAATCAGGGGATCAATACAACACTAATTTTACAACAAATGAGTTAAAGATGAACCCTAATATCCCCTTCTTTATCATCACTTTCCATTATTTGGGGGTAAAGCCATTGGTTCTAAATGCCAAGAACTCTCTGGTATCCCATGCCCCCCGATTCCCGGCACTCGGAAAGCCGGTATCCGGTGAGAAAAACACAACATCTCACTCTTTGAAAACCCGCGAACCATTTCAAACCCGTCTTCGCCTTGCATCCGTTGGAAAAAAGTCAAACAGCCTTTGACTTCTACTAATCTTGCCACCATCATCTTCTCCCCATCAGAGAAATCAGACAAGACTTCAACCACCCAGCACTTACAGTTATCGTAGTTCACCCGATTCCACCCCGATTTCCAGTTTTTAAAAACGGCCCAGATCTCACCCTTTGTTGGGAAGATCTTGTAAACGAAATTTGTCGTGCTTTTGAAGCAGTTGACTAAATGTGAGAACTGACTTATCTCAACATTGACTTTGACTTCTTTTGGTCTGAACATTCCACAAGCAATAGGCAAGTTTCGGCTTTTCCAGTTCGTTTCAAGGTCAAAAACCGGGTCGGGTTCCAGAACCGTTGCAGACAGTCCACTTGGTGAAATCATGCTGTTAATGAGAACATACTGGCGAGGCATCGAGTCTTTTCCCGAGTATGTAGCCCAAACCTGGCCCGTTGTGAAGTCATTTGCAGCCCAATTAGGCCCCAAAACCGAGCTATGTGGGCTTGGGTTCGGGTTTAGTGTAGGAACCAAAAGGTCCGGATCTTTCTCTTCAACCATGGTTTGATTGTTGGGTTCTTGACCCGGGTTTCTTAGAGCCAACTGGTCAAGCTCAAACATCCCATCATGAACCCCATATATCTCACCACCAGTGAACCTGTATGCCGGGACGTTATGGGCCAACATGTACAAATCTCGGGGACCAATATGAAAATTACCGGTTTCACCTGTTTGTCGCTCGAATATGGTTCTAAAACCATCGACTTTGACCAGTTGACCACACTCGACCCCGTTATAAATGGAATAATCAGTAATAATTTCAACTGGCTTAAAGGAACACTCTTTAATGATATCAGGGTTGTAAGACCATTCCTCAAGGTCAAAGTTGTCATAAACCGCCCAAACTTCGCCTTTTTTCGGGTAAATCTCGTATAACTCCTCAGTGACTCCGGAATCCCACGAGCACTTGTACGAGAATACCCCTTTCAACCCGATCGTTCCACTTCTTTCGGTATCTAAACAAAACGACCCACAAGCAACAGGCATACCAGCATCAAACCATCTTCTTTCGCCTTCGGTTAAAGGAATTGGTCTTAACCATGCAACTTCAGCTTCACCGCCTGATTTTTGACAAATTTGACCATATCTACTCCCAATGGAAGGCTCGGTTAAATTACAATGAACCGCCCAAATGTCCCTTAATTCGAAACACTCGGGGGTCCTGTAAGTATCAAAACTGTAGAAATCCTGCTTTTCTGAAATTGATCCCGAGTTAATATCCGTGTCTTGACCTTTATACCCTTCATAAATCACATCAGAAGAGGAAGAGCCTGATTCTTGTATGTTAATGTTATTGCCCTGAACTTTGTCACCATTGCTATCTTTTTCAGGGTTGCTTTCAAAAGATTCATAATTCACCCAACTCGTGCCCCGTTTTATATCAAACGTCACGCGTTTTTTCTTGTCAGAAAGCACAGAATACGCCTCTTGTAAAAGCCTAAGAGCTAATTCGGTAGCAGGGAATTTGTACTTAATTGGTTGTAAAAGAGACATGAGTTTTTGATATTGACAAGTTATATCAGTCAAAGCAGATGAAGGCATAAGTTGAAGGACCCAATAATAATCGGTTTCATAACCCGGGATTATGTTTGTGGAGGCGGATAAAATCTCGCAAACCGTAAGCATTGGAGTAATGTGATCAAGTGATGGAAAAAGCTGTTGGGCCTTTTTTAACTTTGTTCTAGCAGCAATGTAGTCATTAGAAAGAATCAATTTTTCGGCATCTGATTTTTCTCTAAGAGCTTCTACTTTATTGTAAGACATGACAGTCGGGTTTTTCGGTGTTTTTATATCAGTTCATACTTGAAGAACTTCTGAAAGAAGTGAAGAACTGATAAGTAAGCCAGGTGTGTTTATATTCTCCTGCATTAAAGATTCATGTTATGAACTTCTTGGAGATTATCATGTGGGAAAGAATATAAAAATTTTAACTCCATTAAATAGAACATACTACATGTTGACTTAAAGTCAGACCAGTTAATGTTCAAATTGAAAAATCACATAAACATTTTAGTATGATTATTTTTAGCATCAACATTTTTCTAAATGCAGCATGTTCTAAATGTAGCATTTTCTAAATGCAGTATTTTGAGACCTTTAAATGAACCGAACAAACACGAATGAGGGGTTTCCTGTTCGCTCATTTGATTCTAACCGAACATGGACAATGGTCGAACAATTTTTCTGATCATGTTCGATAAGAAAATGAACATGTGTTAATGTTCGTTCAACAAAATTCTAAACGAAGGGCTCACAAACGTTTACGAGCATACATAAACAAACACAAAAGAACATAATCAAACAAACATAAACGGACATAAAATATTAAAAAAAAATTATGTCCATGTTCATTAGTTATTAAATAAACAAACTTTAGCGGTTCACGAACAATTCACTAAACATTCGGTCTATTTAAAGGCCTGAGAATTTTTCTTTAATCTAAAGATGTCCAAAAAGCGAAGAGGTGGCCGGAAAAAATGGTGGAGGAGACTAATACGTGAAACCAACCAACAAGATGAAAGATTATGAATGTTTTACCAAATAATAAAAGAGACAAGAGATGCGTCTTTTGGTTGTAAATAAAGCTTATTTGATTGTATATAGATCAACGGCTACTCAAGGGCGGAACTAGAAAATTTCTTAAAAAACAGCACAAGCACAAAAAAAAATTAGGGGTAGCACACATTCATAAAAACAAAAAAATCCTACATAAAAATTAAAAAAAACCTACATAAAAACAAAAAAAAACCTACATAAAAACAAAAAAAACCTACATAAAAACCAAAAGATCATACATAAAAACCAAAAAATCCAAAAAAAATTACCCTTCGTGTACGAGTTTAAAGGGTAGCACGTCTCACCCATGGACTTGAAAGAGTTTCGCAAGTACGCAAAACTCTCATCTCATCTCAGGTTTCGCGCTTTTTGCAGCATAATGTTAACACTTTTATATCAGACTTGAAATACTAGACGAAGTAACTCTATACTTCTATGAATTTTAACCAAATTAGGAAAACCATAATGCTCATATCAATTCAACTTTTGTGATTCCCAAATTCCCAAATTAAACCCTTCCTTCCAGATCTAATTGGGTAACATCAAAATTAGGGAAAATGTCAGTTTCCCAATCAGTCACAAAACAGAAGCAGATACTAAAACCTAAATGATACCGAAGATAGTAAAAATGCAGCTCAAAATAGATAGAAACACAATTCAACTACTACAAAACCTAGATCAATTAACATAAACAGAAAACGTAACAAATTAATAGCAGAAACAAATTCATCAACAATTTCGAGCAATTAACTTCATAACAGACTAAAATGCGCGAGAATTAAAGCGGAAATCGATATGAATGAGATAGTAGCATACCTCAATTTGAAGATGGAGCTAAAATTGTTGACCAATTTCGAGAAATTGAGGTGTAAAAAACGAAATCTGTCCGTTGAATTGGACAGATTTACAGATTTTAGCTACGAAGAAGACTGCATGTAGAGAGAAATTGATGGAGGAAATTGGGGATTTTAGCTGGGGAAGATGAGGGTGTGGAAAGCGTGCATATGCATTGTTTTTCCACTTCCTCGAACCCATCGATGGGCCCCAAAACGGAGACTATATATTCGGCCCATTTTTATTGGGCCGAGTTAAAGCCCTTTTAAAATAGTACGACTATTCATACGGTAAAGGTCTGAGGTTCAAATCTTACAAGATACAGACGTAATACAGTATATTTTTTTAAACGTCTTTTTTATACGTTTTTGTATGGTTTTTCTCTATTTTTGTACGGCTACGTCATGTATTCTTATATATAAACTTTTGTTTAAGAAATAATGGTTTAGGTTGAATAATATTTTAAGTGTTTAACATTTATTTGATGTCTTTATATGTAATTTTAATATGAAAAGATATAAAACATGACAAACGAAGTACATTTTGAAAACAAGTTCGGTCTCAACTTAACTTTAGTAGGCCAGATAAATATTAGGTTTATAATTGTTAAAACGTTTCTTATTAAATTTGTTTGAATAACAATAATCGATTAGTTGGCTTGTTTTTGAGGGAAAGCTCATACATCGACTATGCCACTTTTATTTTGTAGTTAGAAGAGGAAACACAATAATGTGAAAAACCCCTAGAGTCGGGACATAACGTTTAACCTTAAAAGACTCCAAGCTTTAACATTCATTCTTCATGTCATTAAACCAAAACGCAAATGGTGTTTCTTTTTAATATAAAAGTTTTCACTTTTTGTCCTCGTATAAGTTTGTGTTTAATGTATACATGGGTATAATATACGATTGTTAAAATTAGAAGACAAACGCTTAAAATTTCAAGTCTAGGACCCAAAGGTTATATTACATAATTGTACTCGTTACACCACCAGCTCATTTGCTAAATGTGTTGCTTTTAGATAAAAAAAAACTCACAAAAAAAAACACAACTTGTTTGATATACACATGGTTGTCACGTGGCAACCACCTAAACATGCCATGTGTTGAGAAATATGAGCTGCTAGTTGTATTGTACAAGAGTCGAACCCGGGTGGATAGAGTTCATATACTGTTTTCTACTAAATCACGCGGAGGGACTGTTTCTAGAACTTTCCTTAAGTTCAGGGTGCTAAGTGTAACTTTCTTATTAGTTTGTTAATTAGTCGTTAATAGCTGTTTATAGCCGTTAGTCTCCGTTTTAGGTATTTAGGTTTGTAGGTCCGATATCAAACCAAACAACACGATATCTAGTCAAATACAAGTGCGGAATCCTTGTATTTGCTTGATTCAAGAGAAATAGTAGATGAAGAGATTAGATCTTAGAGAAAGATCGAATCTTGAATGGAAATCCGTCTACTATGAAGCAACCACGGCTGATCGTAAACCCTTGAGAGCAAGAGGAAATCGTAAATTGTAAATAGGAAGCTTAACATTGAAGAAAACTTGAGGTGGTATTTATACCACCTCATGAACATACAAGGCCAATCATAAACCTAATCTAGCCCAATCATAAACACTAGTAAACGGCCCACATTGATCTTAAACCCAAGCCCAAGCCCATATCTAATAGAAAACTAGTCCACTAATCTAAATAAACCCTCTAAGCCCAGCCCAACTAATTTAGTATTACAAGCCTCATAATCTAGCCTCTACAATCTTCCCCTAGGCTTGTGATATTAAATGTCTTCGATCTTTGAAAATCTTCTTCTTGACTGGCTGACAAAGATGTTGATGAAGATTCTTTCCGCAGAAATCTTCAATGGGTTTCAAGACGGGCACTTGGGACTTCCTCTTGATCAGCATCAGCTTGAACTTGTTGAAATGAACAAGCAATGAAATGGAGGACTCTCATTGACTTGCTTTCCTTTGAAAGAACTGGTTCTTGCTGAATCTTCGGTAACTGTCTTGAATCTTCATAAATTAGAGGGTTGAAATTTTGAAAACCCCTAACTTTGAAGAATCTGATTGTTGAACTTGGATCTTCATGATCTCTGACTGCTCTCTGTATCATTTTCTTCAACGAGGCTTGAAGTCTTCTGCTTCCCCTAAGCTTGTAAAGACACCAACAACTTCCCCTGAACAGTTGCTTTCAGATGGTAGTCTTGTCCGGCTGGTTCTTTAACTTTGAGCAGCAGCAGCATCATCTTTCTATCATCAACCTGTCTGTCACACATTTGAAAAAATATACTCCACCAGACATTTGATGACTGGTCTTTGGGTTAGAAGTTAATTATCATCTGTTCAGTTGATTCAAATTAACATAATTTTAACCAAAAACCCTAGTATAGATTACGGGTTTTCTATAAAACTTCCCCTGAACCCAAGACCTCTAAAGACTTCCCCTTAGCTGAATACTTCCCCTCAGCTAAGGACTTCCCCTGAGATAATTGTTGAGGGTGTATTTTCAGGATGCTCACAGGAAGCTCAGACAGTTCAGGAATCCTATTGTCATCTGAGAATCTCGTACATTCAGGTATCCTGATTGGTTATTTTAACTAACCTTCATATTTTGCCACATGTCTATTTGACCAGGTATTACCGGAATCATCAACGACCTCCGAAACTTATGCTCCAGCTGAAGAAGATCGTGGACCAAGTGAATGGAGAGGCCTCTAACGGTCGAGTTAGTTGGACGATAGGATCCCGGGAATCCCGGAAAGTTAGTTATCATTGTATTTGTTATATAAATCGAGGATTCGATCAGTAGGAACACACAATTACACTCGCACACTGGTTTCTCTACACGAATTATTGTTTCACTTAGCTCTGATCGATCAAACCTCCAACCCGTTGTAACGAATCGTTTGATAATTAATAACATTGACTTGGTGGCGGTTTCCAGCCGGCACCCGAGGTTTTTATCCAGGATTCCTAGAGGCAACTCAAAGGATTCTGGAGTTTTCCTCGCTAAAATCCTTGTGTTATCATCTTTACTTGGATTACTTACCCATTTGATCGTTAAGCACTCTACCTCACAATCTAAGTTTGGAATACAGGATTCCCAAGTGAATTTTTGACCAAAACAGTTTGGCGCCCACCGTGGGGCAAGTGGTGCTTAATCCTACCAAAATCCCATATCTCGTTCATTTCGTTTGATCTCCGATCCAAAGGATGTCGAACTCACAAAAATCTGTCTCGGCCTCTACATCGTCCTCCATTCCCCCTATTCCTTCCTTTCCAGGAAGCCAGAAGAAGACTAATGACCGTCAGAAGAAAGTGGACGAGCAGCCGAGAAAAACTGATTATCCTGTCTTCACAGGATCCCAGGTTCAATCTGTTGATCCGATTATTACTAACAATGATTTGTTTTCCTTGATTAAGCAGGTAAAAAATCAAATGGATCAGCAAGAAAAAACTAATCAAACGGTGATGAAGGAAATTGAAGATCTAAAGAAATCCAGGAAGCCTATGGAAGAGCAAAGTCCCCTGTTTCCCAGGCATCTCGATTTCAATGCTTCGGGATCCTCAGATCCGTTTCGCTACAATAACAAATCAACATCAGGATTTGCTACAGTCCCTGCAATGACTTCTCAGGCCGCAGGATACGCTGAAAGTACTGCTGGATTCCTAGGAGCTGTCCAACCAGAATTCTCACAGTCACACTACAAGGCTCCCTGGATTCCACCGTTGTTGGGATCCTCAGCCTTGCCGTCTCAAGGATACCCTTTTTCTGTTGGGAATCCGGGTCAGAATTCCCGAGGATACCAATACTCTAACCCTTCAATTTCTGCAGGAATCTTCAGAACCAACTCCTCAGAAGTGCATGATGGTGACGATATCCCCATGCAAACAGCAGCCACTACGGAGCCAAGCTTCCCAGCAAATTATGGCTACGGTCCCAGGATTCCGACCCAGAATCCTGCCTCTGGTAACATGTCCAACTCAATCCCTATTGTTTCTAACCAAGGTGCTCCTTATGATGCAGGTATTCATCCGAGTGTCGCTAGGGAGCTCCAGAAGTTGAAAGAAATGATATCAAATGTTCCAGGGATCCTGAAGCCTATCCCTGAAGTTCCTTTAGAAAGCCACAAGATCTCTAGATTTGCTTGGCCAATATCCCAAGTAGAGATCCCGAAGCGTTTTCAGACTCCAAGCATGAAGCTTTATGATGGGACCACGGATCCTGAAGAACACGTGGCACATTACCGGGAGCGTATGGAGATCAACCCTATTCCAATAGAAATCAAGGAAGCCTGTCTATGAAAAGGCTTCGGATCAACCCTAACAGGACCAGCCATGAAATGGCTACTAAGCATTCCTCCTAACACTATTACGTCATTTTCTCATTTAGTTAACTTGTTTAACAATCAATTTTCTTGCAGCAGGACCTTTGAGAAACTTACAGGAGACCTATACCGAATAATTCAGAAGCCTGATGAGCCTCTCAGAGATTATATTGCCAGATTCGGACGAGAATCTCTTGAGATTCCTAATCTGGATATGGCAGCAGCCGTGGAAGCCTTCAAAATGGGGCTCTCCAAAGATTCCCGTTTTTACGACGACCTTGTTATGGCTCCTTGCAGGAATCTTGATGAAGTACGCAGCAGAGCTCTGAGATTTATTCGTTTGGAAGATGACAAGAGGATCCACCAAAGACTGGAGGTTCCTAAATACGATCCCAATAGCAAAAAGGCAGAATCCCCTGGGAAGCCGTATAGATCTCGTCCATATTCCAAACCGGAGAATCACAAAATCAACGCCGTTGACCAGGATGATGACGATGAGGAATATCCTAAGGTATCTGAATACTGTTTTTCCGTTGACATTGGTGGTTTGATGTGTGCTATGCAGGATCTAGGTGAAAAAGCTAGATGGCCCAGGAAGGATACTAAACAAGGATCCTGGAAGGACAAGTCCAAGTGGTGTGCCTTCCATGAAGATTTTGGTCACCTGACGGACGAATGTATAGCACTCCGAAAGGAAATCAGTTATTTACTCAGCAAGGGGCATCTTAAGGAGTTGTTAGGCAGAAAGAGGGTCAAGACTCAAGAAGCCGACAAGGTGCCCCAGAGAGCGGCTTCTCCACCACAGGATGCCCAGATTATCAACTTCATCTCAGGAGGCTCGGACATCTGTGGAACTTCATATTCCTCAGCCAAGAAGCATGCCAAGGAATCCAAATCTGAACAGGGTGACAGACCTGTCCGGACATCCACCCTGACTCAAGACAAACTAATATCTTTTGATGAGAGTGACCGTTCTCATGTTCAGGATCCTCACCACGATAGTCTTGTGGTTACTTTATATATTGCTAACCATTTTGTTCGCAGGATTCTGGTTGATAACGGGAGTTCAGTAAACATAATCCGACTTGATGTGCTCAAAAAGATGGGGATTCCAGAAACTGAAATAGTTCCAAGATCCTCAGTTTTAGTCGGATTCAGCGGTGAAACTAAAAGCACCGTTGGGGATATCAGGTTGCCAGTATATATAGAGGGGGTAAACTCTATGCAAAAATTTTGTGTTATAGATTCTCTCTCCTGTTGCAATATTATTCTTGGCAGGCCTTGGATTCACGAGATGAAAGCAGTTCCTTCAACTTATCACCAATGTATCAAGCTTCCTACACCCTGGGGAGTCGTAAGAATTGAAAGTGACCAGCAGGAAGCCAAGAACTGTTACTCTACTTCAATGAAGAGCACCACTAAGGTGACGAAGGGATAGCAATTACAGAAAAAGGCGCCTGAAGCACAGGAGGACAGGGAGCTTGATGTCAAAGAAATACCTCTAGACCCTAAGAATCCTGAAATCAAGGTGCTCATGGGAACGAGCATCCCAACAAATGATGAACAGGAATTATTAATACTTCTCAAAGCCAGAACTTCAACTTTCGCCTGGAAGCATGAAGATATGACAGGTATCCCTAAACACGTAATTACTCATAAACTTGGTTTAGATCCCTCTTTCAGGCCTATACAGCAGAAAAGGAGGA